>CM024758.1:5509826-5601235 GCA_014218235.1 Colocasia esculenta
ACAATATAACCAATGCCTGGCAATATATAAGGACGATCTGGTCCTGGGATGTGCGCCCGAAAGTGCTAGTGCCCATGGGAGTTAATTGATCAGAGTGGTTGGCATTACACTCAAGTGCTTATCTATCTCGACTATCTATATGACAATCAAAAACACAAAATGTGCTATACTCTCTCGATGTCTAGAATGACAACAAGTGCTATACTCATCGTGCTAGTACTATACTTGTGCTAGTTGTGCTATGGCCATCCTGCTATTCGTGCTATATTCGATACTTGTGCTATTTTGGAAACTATACTCAATCTCGTGCTATGGTGCTATATTGTTACCTGTGTGTGCTATATTTGACTCTCTGGTACCTGCTATCTTTAGACACTCTGTCATTAAATGTGTGAATTATTTAAAGCCTACTTGAGCCTGAGATTTAAGTCCTACTGGGAGTATCGCTCACCCTACGTTATTGATGTTGTGTCTCAGTGAGACCGAGGATGACAACATACACTCACGAGGAAGGAATGACCAAGAGTGAAGCCAGGAGTACCCTTGAGTAATTATGTTATCTTAGAGTTGTAGTTAGTTATTTCCTTTTGTTGCAATGTAATGGGCCCTTAGAATGGCTCTGATATTAGTGGTTGTAACTAGACTATTTGAAAATTATTAATGAGAAAGATTGCTTTAGTTTATCAGTGTGCAATGGTTTGTGTCTAGTATACGCTCTATACCTTTTCTTGCAACTGCCTTCGCGCTCCGATATTCCGCGTTGGGGCGTGGCAACAAAAGAGCAAATAACCAGGTTCAACCTTCCCAAATGACAAAAGATCTTCTTGTTTTACAAAGATTGAAGGGTCAAATCAAATCCCCCTTCTTCAAATGGCAATGACCGTCTCAATTTTGCAAGAGAATAAAGGACCGATTCGAGCCCTTTTCAAGTGAATCGAAAGTCATCCCATGTTTTCAAAAAGAACAAGAGATCAAATTGGGCCTTTTCTTAAGTAATAAAAGATTGCAACAAATGTTAAAAGAGCCAAACCAAACCTTTCTCCGTAAATAAAAGATTATCGTATGTCTTGCAACAAAAAAAAAGGAGAACCAAATTGAAATGATCTTCAACAAAAGACCAAATTGTATCTATTTTCAACAAAAAGTCAAAGAGACCACCCTTTCAAAATTGTCTTTCTCAAATAGATTTAAAAGGCCGAATTGAACCTTTTCGTGATAAAGAGACCAATAAGTGAATAGGCAAAGAGATTGGGTAGCGAGTTGAGTGAAAGGTCTAAATGGGTTCGATTAGGCGTTCGTCTTGCTCCCTAACGTTTCAGTTCAATTATGCTTCACACCTTTATCGGATGTTCCGTTTTAGTAGGGGTGTAAACGAGCCGAGTCGAGCCGAGTAGTATACTGTTCAAAACTTATTCATTAATTTTTAATCGAGTTCGAGCCAAGCTCGAGTATGAAAATGCCTGTTCAAAACTCGGCTGTTTAAATATTCTCGAGCTCGAGCTCTTAACGAGTATCTTAACGAGCTTAATTGAATTGCGAGTTCGTATATATAAGTAAATCCAATCCAATCTACAAGTAAAAAATCGATCGTTCATAAGACCTACATTTATCTTATTTCAAGCTCATATCTCAATAGTTTTTGATAAGTTACTTAATTTAACTATTTTAATAATGTTTGAAATATATCATAATTTATCACAAGCAATATGAAATTAATAGATAGACACCGCAAGAGATGGGGTTGGTGCGCGGCGAAAAGGTAGGGCGGTGCTGCAACTCCCCTGCGCCACCACCACCCAGGCCCCCTTTCTGCATCGTCGGTGACTGTACTGCGGTCGCCGAGAGCACCGTCTACCATTGACGGATAGTCCTCAGTGGCGTCGAAGATGTCAGTGGCCGACAACGTGCCCCCTCGACCCCACCGGAGGGCTCACCTACTGCGTAGGTCGGTCTGGAGGTAGAAGATGCTTGATATGTGGGGGACCTTGCAACACTAAATTTTATGTTTATGCCCCTATTTACATGATTTGTGTATATATCCTCATTTACATAATTTGTGTATATACACTGTGGATTAGTCTATGACATTTAAGACTCATAAATATTTATATTGTAATAACAACTGTATAAAAAATAAATAAATATTTTATATCAAATAATACTTATTATATTTAAAGAAATATTTAAACGAAGTGTTAGCGAGTACTTAGACAAGCTCTTAACGAGTATTTAATCGAGCTCTTAACGAGCTCTTAAACGAGGTTCACGAGTATAATCGAGCCAAGCTCATATGTGTTCAGACGCGGCTCATTATGAACGAGCTTTTTTTTGTTCAAGCTTGGTTCATTAATTAAATAAACGAGTCGGACCGAGCTTTTATCGAGTCGAGTTTCGAACTACTCGTCGAACGTATCGGCTCGTTTACACCCCTAGTTTTAAGGTCACGAGGCTTCTAATTTGGCGATTAATCAAGGTTTCTCTTCTAAAAGAGATGTAATTAACGTCGTTGCGCTCAGGCAACGACGGATTTTGGTCCAGGACCCGCACCACTCACATTCGTTTGACGAAGTCAAACGGCGCACAAATAGACTTAAAGTCCTCCGAATCTCGGAGGCAAACCATTTGGTTGTCACTTCCGGGTGACTGGCACGCCGGCGCTGCGCGAATTGCCGAGTCATCTCACGTCACTCTTGCTCGAGTAGCATCCGACGGGACTTGGATTAGCAATACGCCTTCTATGAGACCACATGATTTAAACAGAACTTAAATTTTAAAATATTAAAAAAAAAATTCCATTTCCATAGCGTGGCACGCCCGGTGGGACAAGCTTCCCTTCATCTCTTCGCCAGATAGAAAGCCATGTGGCCTCATATAATTGATACTGACTATCGTTGAATTGACTAACATGTACTAATTGACTGATGGCGAGAGTACGTTTGGACCCCTCGTAGTTCAAGACCATGCGAGACACGGCTACCTCGTTGTGCCCCCCTCTTTGGGAGCTTCCCTCCTGTTGTGAGTTCCCCAACTTTCTGGGGGTTGCCTTTGTCGACATCCTCCACCCAGAGGTCAAAAGGCAAGATGGAGCTGAAGCCAGTCACGAAGCTGAACTCAAAGGGACCACTCAGAGCTAAGCTGCCACGTGCACCACGTGGAGCGCGACAACAACAACAATCCCAAGGGAAAAGAGGCCAACCAGCAGATCACTGAAGCTGAGAACATCGTCACCTGTCGTGCACGAGTATCGCTTCAGGGGAAAACGGTGCAGATTGGAGACTTGAGGATCCATCTGCAAGAGAAGAAAATAAAGCTATAGCAAAACGGATCGTGCCAGCAGTACCCGTGGAGAAACCCCTTCCAAGCTTTGGCGAATAGAGAAGAGATGTACAATACCTTCAAGGGAAAGTTGCCCCAAAAACCTATTAAGTTCAAACAGGTCTGGCGACCTAAGAGTGTGCAGAAGCTCAGGTCAGAAGTGTCCGCACCAAGAGAGAACCCTCCGATGGATGTGGTTGAGAAAAGGATCCCGACTACCGTCGCCCACACAGAGGCTTTGGGGGTGGAATTCGTCAGGGGGGGGCATATGCTTATGCCCGCTTCCACAACAAAAGAGCAGAACTGCGGAGGTGTGCTTACCTACCACCGATAAGAGAAGACTCCCCGAGTCGTGATTCTCAAACCACCTGTGAGCGCCAGGGGGCAACAAGGGTCACATCTACCATACCCCCTCACCTCACAAAACGCCCTGCTGAGGCGCGAAAGGAAGCAAAGAGATTCAAGGGCTCCTCCGACGCCAACCAGGAGTTGCACCGTGAGATGATGTTCCATGTAGACACCGGCATGAGCGTGCCAGGAGAGGCCAAGCCCCGGATGTCGGTCTTCGAAAGGTTATCTTTCCCTTCCCGCATCTCTCGGAGGGCTGAAAGAGACCAGAATGGGAACATTAAGATATTCTCATGTCCATGGCCAGCATATGGAGCCGATATGGGCGTTGCCCGCTGAAAATGAAGAATGATGGAATGGTGGAGAGACCTGGGGCCTTCACCAGGAGAAGAGCGGCGGCAGCAGACTTGGCGGCCGCGTATGGATATGAG
This sequence comes from Colocasia esculenta, assembly GCA_014218235.1. Lineage (NCBI taxonomy): Eukaryota > Viridiplantae > Streptophyta > Magnoliopsida > Alismatales > Araceae > Colocasia > Colocasia esculenta. Next base: position 5,513,921 of record CM024758.1, read on the forward strand.
GATCCATCTACAGCAGAAATGATGGCGATTAGTGCCAATGTGGTCACCGCCCAAAGCGCTGGGGGCAGTGATGATATTCCCCACCGCCACCACCGCCAGATGCAGCTGCTGGGGGAACCTCCAACAAATCCCTCTTACTGCACCCATAGATCCAGCCATCATGAATTGTTGCAGCAATATAAAGCGAGATCGCAGACCTCAGTAGTGCCAGATCAAAGGCAAAGAGACCGGGACATGCATCACCGAGCAGTGGAGGGCTCAGGAGAGACTCCCCAAGGGACCGCAAGGTCAATTGAAGCTTCGGCCCAGCGTGCTGTTGTACGGGCAGCAAATGAACAACCACAACAATCCCTGTGGCTACGGCTCAACAGCCACACTCACAGGCTCAATACCAACTGTTGCAGCCGCAGTTCTTCCAGCAGCAGCAACAACCATACAGCTACAACAAGTTATCCTGCGCAACAGCAGTCATTGCCTGCTCACGATCCTGAGCAGTAATTGACAATCAAGAGCCACCCCCGTGCCACCGTGGCCACTATCAAAACCCCGAGCAATCAGCCGGCCCACTTCTACCCTCAACAGTGGATCCAGCCACTATCAACAAGCTCATGGTGGAGCAGCTAATCGATATGAACCTCGCTGAACGGGGAGATGGGGAGCAAATGGCTTTTGATGCATATAGGGTACTTACCCTGCAGTATCACGCCGTGAAGAGATTGCCTCCAAGTGTCACCAAGCCCTCGAAGTTCGACAAGTTCAATGGGCGAGGATCTCTAAAAGAACACATTGCTTATTACATCAATGTAATGGGAGATTTAGCAACCGACGAATCATACTTGTTGAAGTTCTTCGGCTCCTCCTGACAAGTCTGGCGTTTGAATGGTATTCCAGTCTGCCAGCAGGGTCCATATCTGACTGGACCGACATGCAAAAGAAATTCAGAGAGAGATTCTATATCGCTGAGAGGGAGGTGACAGTGCCGAGCTCTACGCAACCAGGCAAAAGAATGATGAGTCCGCACTGGACTATATCCAGAGGTGGAGGAACCTCAGCATGAGGTGCAAGCGTCCTCCTCATCAAGAAGATGCAGTTCAGATCTGCAAGCAAAATCTGAAAAGAGAGCCGCTTGAAAGAATGATCGGAGTAGAGAATCGGTCATTTGACAGGCTGAACAACGTGGTGGCGGAAATAGAGGCCTTCTTGGCCAAGTACCCCACCAACTCATTCGCCAATCAAAAGACCAAGCCGGCCGATAAGAAAGCCCGCGGGGAAGGAGGTTCATGCAGTAGACCTCAAAACATTGAAAAGCAAAGAGACGAAGGCGAGGCGCAGCCGGAACCTCCAACAACAAACTAAACCAAGAGAAGGTCATTCCTTTTCCAAGACAAAATGAGGAAGTTGTACTTTTCCCAAGGAAAAGACCAAAACGCTATTTGATTGGGGAATCAGATACAACAAGATCACCCTTCCAACACCAAAGAGGCCTGAGCAAGCTGCAAAGAAGGATGATCCTCGATATGGTCTGTACCATCAGATCTTGGGGCACCTCTAGAAGACTGGTACGTGTTCAAAGACATCATGGAGTCTTTGATCAAGAAAGGAGAGTTGCAGATGGGGGACTATAAAGTTGATCCGCCCCAGCCGCATGAATTGCCCGCCCGGCAAGCTGCAGCTAACATGATCTCCATGTACACAGTTGCCAGAAGAGCTCTCCGAGGCCAGCACGGAGAATACCCACAAAAGTCTCATCCTCACCCCAATCAGGAAACAGGAGGAATGGAAAAAGGTACCCATCAAGACAAGAAAGAAGAGACCCGAAGAGAAGCCAGCTCTGAAAATGTACATTCGGGGAGTGACACCCCAGCCGCCCGTGCCAACTGTCGCCCCGGTGTGGCACCCAATAGAGCCCCGGATCGTCATCCAGAGGAGTCCCGGCAACAAAAGGCGTCAAACGCCTCTCCCATTATACAAAGGGGGCAGCCCTTCACTCGAGCACTTACAGGTGTTAATTGATGAATTGGACGAATATGAACAGCCCGATGAGAGGGCAAAGGCGTTGCCCAAGCCCCTAATAGCACAAAAGAAGCCCGATGATGACAAGGATAGTCCGGTCAGCAGACCCCGGGGCAAGAATGGTGAAAATGACAAAGGAAAGTCAAAGCTAGATGATGTTGGGGCGGAAGACTGGATCATCAAATTGCTGAAGAAGACCCTACACGGTTCAGTGTTTGGGAAATCTTGTCGTTAGCGAAGAGACCAGAAAGGCGCTGATCACGGCCTTGCAGGCTCCAACACCATAGAGACCTGCCTTGCAGAGATAGGGTGGAGGCTGCCGTGGCTGATGCAGCGTCCATCACATTTGCCCCGGAGGACATGCTCCTCCCCATGGCAACTCACAACAGACCACTCTAAATGAGGGGGCAGTTGAATGGACTACCCCTGAACAGAATCTGGTAGATCCCGGAGCAGCAGTCAACATTTTGCCGTACAAGATCTACCAAAGTATCACTTCAACGTGCACCTCACCTCCTCCGTGCATGATGTCAGAATAGTGGTTTCAACCAGAAGTTTGAAGTGCCACTGGGGGTCGTGGAGCTCGATTTGATTTGGGGGACTCAGAACAAAGGTTCAATTTCATGTGATCAACGCAAGCACGTCCTATAAGGCCTTGTTGGGTCGGCCTTGGCTCCACCAAAACAGAGTAATCCCATCAACGCTGCACCAGTGCATCAAATATGTAAAAGGAGGGGAAGAACAAAGGGCTTTTGCCGACGCCCACCCATTCGAAGTGTATGAGTGCCATCTCCTTGATGCCGATCTGTATCAGGGGCACTCGGGAAGCCAAATCCCTGAGAAGGGTAACAAGAAAGAAAGTGTCATCGCTTATGAGTGGTTTCCACCGGAACACTCAGAAATTCAAGCCCCTCAAGGGGGCAAAACAAAAGAAGTCACCCCTGATGATGAGTGGTTCCCACCACCACCGCCAGGGATAGCTGCTGACCAGCGTATATCAACAGAAGAGGTGGAGGTGCAGTTATGTGACGCCCCAGATTGCAGGCGTGATTCTACTCCACAAATGAATGAAAAGAGTCAGAATTCATTCTGGTCCCAGAGGGCCTCACCAAGCCAGCCGCCGAAATAGATTGTCAAATAGTAAGGGCATTGAAGACCATGGTGATAGCTCACCCAGGAGGTCGCTTCACAGTCTTCTACGCAGCTGGAGAGCAACCAATGAGAGGGATGATGTGATTGCAAAAATCCTGAAGAGACTGGAGATCCCTTGTTCCAATCATAGGATTCCCAGACATGTCCAATACAGTTGCCAGACTAGCCAAAGTCAACAAATCCCTCTTCGACAACAGATAAGAGAGCAGGAAGCAATAACAGATGTTCCTTTGAATCCAAGTCAAGGGGCCCGGCAAACCGAAGAAGCCGAAAAGAATATGCTGACTGAGGCTCAACAAAGAGAATGCATGGAAGTCCTAGAAACAGAAGCTGATGAAGAAGGCTTCGTGGACCTCCAGCCAGCACAGAAAGTTTGAAGACGGTGGCCAAGCCATAGTGGATGAGCTAGTAGAAGTAAACCTTGGCACGGAAAGTGACTTCAGGCCAACCTTCCTAAGTGCCCTCATCCCAGAGGAAGAGAAGCAGCAATATATCATGCTATTAAAGAGTTCCGGGATTGCTTCGCCTGGACTTACAAAGAGATGCCTGGACTCAGCCCGATGTGGCACAACACATCCTGGCAATTGACCCGAAGATTGAGCCAGTTAAACAAGCTCCTAGAGGATGAGACCGGAATTGATCAACAAAGTTGTGTGTGAAGTGGATAAGTTAATAGATGTGGACTTTGTGAAGAGAACCAGTACACCACTGGTTGGCAAACATCGTCCCCGTCAAAAATAAGAATGGACAGATCCGAATCTGTGTGGATTTTCGAGATCTGAACAAGGTTGCCCAAAAGATGACTTTCCGGTGCCGATCACTGATGTGATGATAGATGCGACCACCAGACATGAAGCCTTGTCATTCATGGATTGATCGTCCGGCTACAACCAAATATGGATCGCCGAACAAGACTGGGTGCACACTGCCTTTAGGTCACCCAAAGGGATTTTCCACTACAGAGAATGCCTTCGGCCTCAGAAATGCCGAGGCTACGTATCAAAGAGCAATGATAAAAATCTTCGATGAGCTACTCTATAAGAAGGTGGAGTGCTACATTGACGACTGGTGGTCAAAACAAGAAGAAGAGAAGACCACTTGGCTGACCTCAGGGCCATTTTTGAAAGGCTGAGGCGGTATGAATTGAAAATGAACCCGATGAGTGTGCCTTCGGGGTATCCAGCAGCAAAATTATGGGCTTCATTGTCCGATATAGGGGAATAGAAATAGACCCTGTCAAGATAAGGCAATCCAAGAGCTGCCGCACCAAAGAATCTGACTGAGCTCAGGTCATTACAAGGACGGTGGCCTACATCGTCGTAGGTTTGTCTCAAATTGTCTGGGCGATGTCACCCCTTCACAAATTGTTGGGGGGGAAAGATGTTCCTTTCCAATGGAACCAGGAGTGTCAGCACGCCCTGATCAACTGAAAATGTACCCTGAATACCCCACCAGTGTTGGGTGCCCCAGTAAAAGGCCGTCCTCTCATCCTGTATATAGCGACCACAGAGCACTCCTTGGGAGCTATGTTGGCGCAAGAGAATGATGAGGGAAAAGAGCAAGCCCTCTACTACCTCAGCCGAAGGTTAGTGGGGGCAGAAGAGAGATATTCTCCGATTGAGAGAGTATGCCTAGCCTTGGTGTTCGCAGCCAAGAAAATGAGACATTATATGCTGTCACACGAGGTTAGGTTGATCTCCAGGGCCGACCCCGTCAAATATATACTCTCTCAGCCAGCGTTGTTGAAGGGGAGAATAGGCAAATGGGCTGTCATCTTGATGGAATTTGACATCAAAACATCCCCAAAAGGCAATCAAAGGGCAGGCGGTAGCTGATCTTTACAGCTCACCCTGTACCAGAAAATTCTCCGCTCGTTACAGAGCTACCAGAACATGAGACCCTTGAAGTGAACCAGTTGCAAACAGCCACCTGGCAGCTGTATTTTGATGGGGCCTCAAGAATAGAAGCAGGGCACATGGCAAACCAAGAGTCAGAGCGGGAAGCAGGTATCGTCCTGAAATCGCCAGAAGGAGAGTTACACACACCTTTGTTCGATTAACAAGCCATTCACTAACATGAGGCTGAATATGAGGCCTTGATTATTGGCTTGCAAGGGCCCTCTTCATGAATATAAAGGTGCTGCAAGTCTTTGGCGATTCAATGCTAATCATCAAACAAGTGCAAGGGAGTTGATGTCAAAAAGCCGAAGTTGCTGCCATACCACTGAAAGGGAAAAAACTATTGTCAAAATCTATCGAATAGAAATAGAGCATGTGGGCAGAAGCAGGAATGCACAAGCTAACACCCTAGCAAAACTGGCTAGCTCTTTGGCGGTGCCACCAATGAGAAGCTAGAAGTCATTGTCATGAATCGGCGGCAAGTCCCCAGCATGATAGAAGAAGAATCTGAAAATGAAGAGAGCGGCCAAGAAGAAGTATCTGCGGCTAAAGAGATCATACAAAAAGACTGGAGAGAGCCCTTTCTGCAATGGTTCGAACATCAGCAATTGCCCTCACAAAGAGAAGAAAAGATCAAGTTGATCCGAATAAAGGACTCGTATGAGTTAAGAGGGGAGTTCTGTTTAGAATCATGGCAGACTCCAAGAAAAAGATCTTGCTGAGGTGCTTGTCACCTGAAGAGGCCGGGAAGGTCATGAAGGAGGTGCACGCCGGGACCGCTGGCGCCCATCAGGCGGGCCGAAGATGAAAATAGAAATCAAGAAGCTCGACTATTACTGGCCAACCATGTTTGAAGACTGTGGCTATTTTGCCAAGACATGCCAGAAATGTCAAGAGCATGCGGTCATCCCAAGAAGGCCTCCATACATTTACATCAACCGTTCCAAGTTGGCCATTTGCGCAATGGGGCACAGATGTTGTGGGCCCCTTGCCACCATCTTCATCAGGGTGTAAATACATCCTGGCTATCACCGACTACTTCTCGAGGTCGGCCGAAGCCGTGGCGTTAAGAGAAGTAACAGGGGAGTTGTGGCACGCTTCGTTCAGCGAAACATCATCTTCAGATTCGGCAGTCCGGACCGAATCATATCAGACAATGGAATCCACTTCAAGAACCAGAAGGTGTCAGAATGGCTGCAAAAACAGAATAGACTGGAGGACTTCCACTCCCTAGCAAAAGCTTTTAACAAGACATATGCACGCTATTGGCCAAAACGGTCAGTGCCAACAAAAGAGCTTGGGAGGACCGGATGTATGAAGCCTTATGGGCCTACCGGACCATCTACAAGACACCAACAGGCTGCTCACCTTTCTTCCTGGTGTACAGTTCAGAAGCCGTGGTCCTGGTGGAATTGGAAGTGCCATCTCTCAGGGTAGCCATTCAGCACGGGCTAGTTCCTGAGAATCAGACCAATATTGAAAGAAGGCTCGAGGAACTTTCCGATCTGGAAGGAAAAGATTGCGAGCTCAACATAACATCCAAGTATACCAGGCCCGCATCACACGCGCCTTTGACAAGCTGGTCAAGGGTCGCGAATTTAAGAGAGGGGACTTGGTAATGGTCAAGAAGAGAGAAGTCATGGCCGGCAACCCAAAAGGGAAGTTGAACGTGAATTGGACCGGGCCATACGCGGTGCAAAGAGTCTACGAAGGCGGCGCCTACGTCCTGGTCAACCATCGGGGTGAAATACAATTCCCACCCCTCAATGGAAGACACCTGAAGCTGTATCACGCATGTCGTCCAGATTTCAGTGGCCAGCATTATGAGCAGCAAGAGATTGAACAAGAAACAGACCTGATCGACTTGTTCGATGAATGAGAGCTCGGCTGTAAAAGAACTGTTGCATTGCAACAGCAGGGAGTTTCTACCCTCAATCCTCCCATCAAAAAAAAAAAAAACAAACAAACAAAAAAAACAACAAAAAAATGACAAAACAATAAGCTCTTAAACCCTCGGGACACTAGGCGTCAGTGACGAAGAGTCAAGAAAAGTGCAAAAAAAAAGGATGGCATGCAATGCATGGCAAAAATAGAAAGGAGGCAGCCATACCGCTAGCCGGACCATGGCTCTAAGGCGACGAATGTTCCAATAAAATTATAACACTTTTGTGATTTCCACTGATTTCCGAAGGGAGGACAATGAAAGGAGTCTTCCGTTCAATTAGCATATCGCATATCCATGAGCTGCGTGGAAGATGTTCGAGTTTCCGTACTTCTCCTCGCATGAAAAGATCTCTAAAAAGAAAGGGAAAAGAGAAACAAGAAATTCGTATTTCTTAAACACACACATAAAAAAACAAAAAAAGAAATAAATAAATTAAAAGACTTAAATAAGAATTATGTGCTTTAGCATGCATGAATAGTCATTATTTAATGAACCTGACTCTTACCATCTTTCGTGGGCAGAGACCTCTGAAGCCGACATCGACAAGCCCAGGTGGCCGATGTCATCACCAAACACGCTTAAGTCACGATGAAAGCTGATGATGGCAACCAACCCAAGAGATCGACGTCATTCAAGCAATGAAGTCCCACCCACGCAACACGAGGCCGCATCGACAATGGGTTGCGAAATGGAGAAGCGCCAGCAAGCTCAAGTAGCCAGCGCCGATGAAGACGTCGGCAAATTGCGCCAACGCCCTCACACTCTTAAAAAAAGAGAAAGAAAAGAAGGAGGCTGAAAATAGAGATGCCTCGTCGGACTTGTCCACTGGACAAGGGTAAAAAGGACCCAAACCCGGCCGTGGGTGAAAACCCGCAAAGGGCGCCATGAGCAAAATTGGGTACCCCGCTACGTGAAAACCCGAAAGGGCGCCCAACTCGATAATGAGAAAGCAAAAAATGAATAAAGGATGAAGACAAACATCAAATTCCAGCAGATGCAAAAGTCAGGCAAATAGAAGGCCGTCACCCCGACGGTAGAATAGAAGGCCGTCACCTCGACGTAAAACAGAAGGCCGTCACCTCGACGGTAGAATAGAAGGCCGTCACTCGACGGCAGAATAGAAGGCTGTCACCTCGACGGTAGAATAGAAGACTGTCACCTCGACGGTAGAATAGAAGGCCGTCACTCGACGATAAAATAGAAGGCCGTCACCCCGACGGTAGAATAGAAGGTCGTCACCTCGACGGTAAAATAGAAGGCCGTCACCCCGACGGTAAAATAGAAGGCCGGCACTCCGACGGTAGAATAGAAGGTCGTCGCTCCGACGGTAGAATAGAAGGCCGTCACCCCGACGGTGAAGTAGAAGGTCGTCACTCCGATGGTAGAATAGAAGGTCGTCGCTCCGACGTAGTAGAATAGAAGGTCGTCACTCCGACGGTGAAATAGAAGGCCGTCACTCCGATGGTAGAATAGAAGGCCGTCACTTCGACGGTAGAATAGAAGGCCGTCACTCCGACGGTAGAATAGAAGGCCGTCGCTCCGACGGTAGAATAGAAGGCCGTCACTCCGACGGTAGAATAGAAGGCCGTCACCCAAATGGTGGAATAGAAGGCCGTCACTCTGACGGTAAAATAGAAGGTCGTCACTCCGACGATAGGATAGAAGGCCGCTACCTCTGACAGCAAAAGTCCCTGTCAAGTTAACAGCTGATAGACGACAAAGGATCTCGTCACCTTAAAAAAAAAAAAGAAGAAGAAATGTGGCTAAAAATATAGATGCCTCGTTGGACTCACTCGGGCCGCCCATCGAGTGAGGGTAAAAAGAACTAAAACCCAGCTACTCTGAAAACCCGCAAAGGGCGCCGTGGGCAAAATAGGGTACCTCGCTACACGAAAACCCGGAAGGGCGTGTAGGCAAAAGCAATAGGGGGTCGGGCTGGGCGAAAACCCGAAAGGGCGTTCAACTCGATAATGTGAACAAAAAAAAGAGAGAAAAGAAAAAAAAGGAGACAACAAATAAAGATGTGTGCACCATAGCAAGGCGTCAAGAAGAAACGTCTGTGTCTAAAATAAAATGCCTCTCATTAATGACAAAATGGGGTTACATGAGTATTGAGGCGAGGTCTCAGAAAAAAAAAAAACACACACACACACACATTAAAAAAAAGAGATGGAGCAAGTCACGGCCCTCATGGCAGGTCCCGGAACAGTTCTTCTAACGATAAAATGCCCACGTGGGGGGAAGATATTCTTTCCTTCATGCTCGTCTTCCAGGATTGGACCTCCAACAGCGTTTGCTTTGTAAGAGCCATACGGTCTTCATCCACCGCAATAGCCAGTTCTTGCTCAGCCTTGGAGTCGGCAAGGACATCCCGTCTGGCCTTAGCGGCGTGTAATTCAGCCTGCAAAAGATTTATCTTGGAGTCTAAAGCCGTTGACTCTTCATTATACCCTCTAATGAGAGACCGGCGATGCTCCAGGTCATCAGCCAATGGGTGTGTAGCACCGCTTCACACTCTGACTGTTGCCTTTCCAAAGCAGTCAGCTAGTCGGACAGTTCGCGTTGGAGGTAGTCGCGGCGCTTCAAGAGTTTGAGCAACAGAGTGACTCTGTTTGCCCAATCATCCAACGGCATCCCATAATAATCAGAAACCCTGTCATTTGATCTGCAGCAGCTTTCACCCTCTCATAGGGGACGGAAGGGTTCTGACGCACCATCATGCGCAGCGAGGACAACTGTCCCTGGACCATGGTGCCGGATGAGCAAAAGTCTCCGAAAGATCCAACAGCCAGAACCTGAAAGTCTACCTGAGCGTCCACCTCTGCCCACAGGTTGGCATCCACTACGGTAGAACATGAGGCGAGCCCCGCTGAGGAGAGGCTAGCCCCGGTTGAAGGACATTGAGGGCCCCACCAGAGGTAGCAGAAGTTATTGCTGCTTCAGAAAATAGCCACCTCCTTATCAGAAATAGCACTGACAAGTTGGGTGGTCGGCGCCTGAAGAGGACTGGTGCTGTCACAAAAAGGAGCCAACGGCGGACTCACTTCAATCTCAGGGGCGGGTTCCTTAACCACGCCTAGCACTTCACTAATTGATAATGGATCTGATATGGATTCCCCGATGTTCGGAAGGTCAACGCCAACTGTCGGCGAAGACTCGGGGGGGTTGATTTCTTGAACTTCCTCAAAATACTACAAAAAAGGAAAGGAATTAGAAACAGAGGCCTTAAGCCTTCGCCAACGGAAGCCTACGTTTCAAAGCACGAGTGGAAGCACTCACAAGTACAAGTTCCAGAGAAGCGGTGGCCTCCGGCCTTAAAGTGACACGGGAGACCTCTCCCCACTGCGGAGGAATCCCCTACAATTCCATCAAAGGCGGAGATTCTCTCTCTCTTCCGCTCTTTAAAGAGACCCGTCATCAGATAAGCTTCCACTTGGCGAAGGGGAGCCATAAACTGTTCGGCATCTGAAGAGTCATCTAAAGAAATGGCGATAGGGCTCCGTGACTCCTCCACTACAATAGTTCGACCGCCTTGCCAAATTTTCATAAGGGCTGCCCTACCCGCGGCTCGTTGGCATCCTGAGAGGAGCGGAGGGTTTCTTGACTCTTCGGGCTATAACTTTTGTGGTCGAAACTTGCCCGCGGCCGAGCAGCGGCAGAGTCAGCGGCCGCATCTGGGTAAAGGTTGACAAAGGGGCGTTAAGAAGAGAGAACAAAAGACATCCTACTAGCTATTATAGAATGAGGCTATACTGCGACCCCGACCTAGCAGTGGAGGGGAGAGTGTATCAGACGGTGCAGTAACTGGCACTGATGGGTCTTGCCCCGTGATGGGAGGATCTGCTGTTGATGGGATATCATCTGCAGCCCATCGACGAAATAAACAAAGTGAATAGACGATCTCAGAAGCAAAAAAATGCATAAAAGCGAGAGGGAGCCAGCAAGCACTTGAAGGGGCAGCGTCTTCGTGCTGGCTGCAAAATTTCGAATGAGGGAATTAGTGGACCCTCAGCAGAAATCGGTGGCGAGGGGGATGCCTCCCTCTTTCTTTGGGAAGCCCCTCAGGCTTTAGCAACGCTGCTCGCTATGCTCGACTTCTTGGCTGATAGCTTTTCAGTCAAAGGCTTATAATGGATCTTCTCCTCAGTAAAATAAAGCGGCCTCCTCACTTCATGATAAGTCCATGATATCGCCGCCGCCGATCCTTTGCGGAGGGGTCTGAAGAGAAGAAAAAGAAAAGAAGAGTTAAAGAAGTACAAAGAAAGAGAGAGAGAAGAAAAGCCACAGGCAGTATCTGCCCAAGAGAAGAAACAAAACCGCTATTGCCCGTATAAAATCGGCTGAGGGGCCAGAAGGGTGTGTGCGCTTTGCTTGGCCCGGGATGCCGCCTCTTGGATCAGCCAACATACATCATTTATCTGGCAGCAGTCCTCTGCAAAGATGGCCAAATCCTCCTGACCAATTGGAAACAGAAAATAGTAGAGGCTGAGGTAGTCCATGCCCCAGCCATCCGCATACTGAAAAGACACATGAGCTCATGTGCCAGAATTGCTTCGTAGTCTGCCTCCACGTCAGATTGTGGACATGTAGTAGCACAAATAGCCATGAAGTGTATGCATAGCGGTCTCGGCCTGGATGCCCCCGTACTGACAATGCCCGGTATGGATATTCCTTGTCTACTTCCCCGCGTTGCAGTACAATAGCTGGAGCTTCCTCCTCAATAGGCCACGGCTGTGCGACGGCCAGCCGATCCGAGCTAATGTTGCAGAGGTGCTCAAGAGTTGCGGGGAAGGTGTCTTCTTCTACTTCGGGCAAAACCAGGGAGGGAGGAGGATTCTTCTTCTTGGCGGCTTGTCTCGCCTTCAGATATCGATCAACAACTTTCTGGTCGCCAGACTTAAGGCGCAGCAAGTGCTCTGGATCAATATCAAGTGCAGGCTGCGGTTGCAATTGTAGGATTTTACGTTCAGCAGCATCCCAGCAGTTTGTCTTGCACTCTCTATAAAAATTGGTCCGAGCATTCCAGCACTTGATATACTCAGGTGTAACCTGGGGTGTGCGGCCTGGCATAGGCACCTGGAAGGTGGACAAATCAAAACAGTGGGAGAAATCCCACCACTTGTGAGCCTGTTCCAAAAGCTGTGATCCCCCCACAGCCCGGCCAGACAAATCAAACTTGGCCGACGATGGAGGGATATGTTGATCATACCCGAAATTACGAGCAAATCTGAAGGGATAATATGGTTCCAGATAAACGACGCTCCCCGGCGGAACGTCAACAAGCTGGGCCGAATTGATAAAGCCCAATCTCTCAATTCGGGTTCCAACACCGACATGGTCAGCCTCTGATGGCTCATCGGGTGCACAAAATCTTCAATTACATTGTCGCGGCACTCCCGATAGCGGTTGGCTAATGGACTGCTATGACTAGCCAGGTGCCAGAAGTGGATGGTGCCCGGGAATCAGTCGGGATACTTGCCAGTCTACCCCGAATCTCAAACAGTTGCTTGGAAAGGGAATGCGGCTCTGCACTGGCAAATTCCAACATCCTTGGAAATAGCCGAGTGACTGAAGAGATCTAGGGGCAAACTCTGGAAATAGACCGCAGGCCCAGACACTAAGGAAGTGCCAGGGCCCGATCACCGATGTTGTCTCAGAACTGAGCGGCGACATAGGTCACCAAGAGACCGGTACACTAAACAAAGTGCCGCAGGGCACAAAGATAGCTTGATACCCCAAGCCATCTGACAGGCTGGGTAAATAACATCTGGGCGGAGGATAGAATCGTCGCCCACTGGCAAATCGAATGAACAGATCCAATAAGCCAAATACGCCGCACAATGGGTGTGCGGGTCTGCTTCAGTAGGGTTCGGACCAGGAAGACGGCCCTTCAGAAGAGAGTCAGGAATGGTCACCTTCTGGCGACCGGGGTTCTTCTTCGCAGCAATCCCACCGGCGCTAGCAAAATCTTCATCGCGCTGTTTGTAAGAGAAGAAGTAAGCCAGCCACATGTGCATGCTGACTTTGCTTCGTTCTCTCTTGTCTCTAGATCGGCCAGTATTGCGGGCGAAACTGAGCTGGCGGTAAATCTTCATGAGGTACCTGTACGAGTACCCCATACAATACTGCTGCTCTCCGCCAGACCTGTCCTTGATAATGTCTGGGAGACACACCTCCTCATAGGGTTCTCCGTCAATGGGCAGACCGGATAACTGATAAAAACTCCAAAGGTCAAGAGATGTCTCCCCTTCAGCAGTATAAAATGTGTTGGTTTCGGGGACGAAGACCTCTGTGAACCCGCAACAGAGACCCATGGACAAATGGTACCGATACCGGGCTGCAAATACGCTGTGGTAAACCCCGGCGGTCACCAATAGTGGCGCATAATTGTGGAGTACAAAATCAGCTGCTTCTACAACAAAAGTGCGGAAGTGATGGGCATTTGTCGCCCGAATATCCCCGAACCAACCTGCCGCCAGCTGATGCTTAAAGCGGATCGCTAGACAGTCCAACAGGAAAGGTTTGTCTTTGTAACCCCACTGCGTTGGGCAAAGAAACAACCCAAAGGACGGTCGCTCTCTATGCACACGGCCTGATGAATTGTCCCACCTCGCGGGAACGAAGGTGGGAGCACGTGTAAGCTTGTTGTCCGTTCGGACCAAATCTCCCAAACCGGGAACAGAAGCTTGTCGCCGCGGCTCGCCGATCCAATAAAGGGGCTCAGCACGGGGAACACAGGGGGCCAGACTATCCCTCTCAGTCAGAACAGCTGCTTCCACCTCTTGGATTAAAAGGAATCCTTCCTGCCGCCGGGGCATAAGAATGAAGAAACTAAAGCAAGTGCTTATCTTTGGGGTATCTACTCGGTAGTCCTCATCACAGGCGAAAGTTGGTGGCATCGAGCTAATATCAAGCCTTGACACATCCATTGTATCAGCCTCGACATCAGAAGACTCTGCCGTCATAGCAACTCTGTCAAAGCAAGGGTCAACCGCGGGAGTCCGCCCATGACAGAAGCGGCACATCTTTCCGAGGGCCTGCACTGCCGGAAGAAGATTTGGGAGCCATGGTTCCTGCAGAGGAAATTAAAGCACATCAGCGGGCCAAATAGACACTAAAATCCGATAAAATTTTGGCAGCATCTCCTCTTGTCATACGTGCAAGTGGGGGTTTCAGCGGGTACTCGTCCACGCACTAAGGCGAGACGGCCTCAAACAGAGACATGCAAGCATGTCGAATAGCTCTCCGGGAACCGCTGTTACCTCGAGGTCCAGCCGACGAGGAGTGAAGCGGCCCAGTGCCTGGCCGCAGTCAAAAGACCCGCCATTTAAAATATGGTGCAGAAAGAGAAGCGGACCAACGGGAGCCCCGCTAATCTAAAGTGGGCCCCCGCCAACAAAAGTGAAAAGTAAAAGACCTGGGACCTGACGCATCCTCTCCGTTTCCTAAGGGCTCCGGGCCCTACTGAAGCTATCTACGATCGCCGCTACTCTCTTTTGGCGTGCGAGTTGGGAACTAATCAGACCCGCTATTTGGAGCGGTAACGAGCGGACGAGGACCGCACTGGTGGAGGCCCCGCCGATTTGAAGTGGGCCCCACAAACAAAAAAAGGGGTGACACCTCGGACTGGGGATATTCCCCTTGCAGTCCCCTAACGGCTGGCAATCCTGGGACCTACTCAATCTCCCCATTGCTTTGATTAAATGGGGGAAGATCCCAACGAACCCAGACACACATGCAGGTGCGTTCGGTACAGAGAGGCCCCATGGCCCGAGAACATTCCCATGGCCTTGCCGGGCCCACTGAGGCCCCTGTTCGCCTATGCAACAAAAAAGTAATAATAAAAAATAACAGGGGCATGCAAGCCCGCCAAGCCCCGTCCCCCCGGTTCCCAGCCGAAACACCTCCGGCGCCACTGGCTCATCGCCGGCGCAAGCAAGGGCAAAAAAAAAAAAAGCAAAACCATCAAAGCAAGATCCCGCGGATGCCTCCGACCTTCCACCGTTTCGCCGCCGCCGTGCGCACCCCTGTGCCCTCGCGCCGCCGCGGACATTCAAAGAGAGGGACTTCCGCCCACACGCGCCCTCCACCGGCGTTATAATGAAACACAAAAGGGGGGAGAGGGAACCCCACGGGGAAACCCTCTCATCCGGCCTATCGTCACCGGTGCCCTAACAAGACCCACACCCACAAAAAGGGGGGAAGGGCAACACCCCGCGAACGTGCCGGTGCTGCCTGCGCCCTACCCTCGCCGAGAAGAACCGGGAAGCAGTCGTCGCCGCGCGCCTCCGGTATCCTCGCCACTGCCGCCGCTTGCCCTCGTGCACGCCGCTGCGAACCTTCGCCGCCCTGTACTGACCTTCGCGGTCGTACCTCGTCCGCGGCCACACCTCGCCGCCGCACCCCGCCGCCGCGCTGCGCTGCAACCGCTTCCCGCTTGCCGGAGAAGAAGAGGGAAAGGCGAACGAGGGGAAGACAAAGCGAAGAAGAGAGGGGAGGAGAAGTCGCGTCTACCGAGAGAAGAGAAAGAAGAGAGGAAAGAGAGAAGGGCGGCCGCGCACGCCTTTTGAGGTGGATTTGAAAAGGGGCGGAAGCGGCTTCGGGAATCGCGAACCGCGAGGTTCGCGCTCCCAAGCGGCTCACGGACCAAGCCTGGTCGGCCGCGCGGTTCAACACGCGCTACCCGCGCCGTATCGACTCTGCGCCGATTCGGCAAGGTCAGCAGACCCCGCATCGAATCGTCCGAACGAAGTCAAGCCGCAACAGCCCAAAAGAAATGGAAATAGGGAGGCCTTCCCCAAATTGGCCGTCAAGAGCAATGCAAATCCGTCATCCGTCGATCATATCACCGAACAGAAGCAAGAGACTGCAAATAGACCACTTGACCATTAGCCCGGTAACAAGTCAATGACCTGCCGGCGCTAATGTCAACAGTCAAAGGACCAAAATTCACCCGCGGATGTCGCTCTGGGTGCCTTCTCGCACCACCCACGGGTGGGGGGCATTTGTGGACACCCCAAATATGCTATTGGGCCCCCATGCAGCCGGCCCATCAACTTTACACCGCCGGCTCCCCCTCATCTGAGCCCTACGTGGGCTGAGCAGAAAAAGATCAAAGGCCCACCTAAGGGGTTTCAAGGGCCCATGAGCAACAGCCTTATCTCATCCCATAAATGGGAGGTGAGGATAAGCTTTTGTACACCTCCCAAAAGGGAGTTCCGATATGGGAAAAGGTGGCCTGCCACCTTGCTGCGCTAGGAACCTGTTAAGGCCATTTTTGGCCTTTTTCTCTTCTAGAAGGCTTGGGGAAGAGGGCAGAAAAAGGGTTACGTGAAGGGCCAAGAGGGGGAGGGGGGTGGCGGTCGTTTTTCTGGTCTTCTGAAGCAAGCAACCAGCAGAAGCAAGGAGGAGCTCCTGTGCATTTCTGCTCAAAGCTCCACCCGTGAAGCCCACCTGCAGGAAGAAAGCAAGCAGAGAGGGTAAGAGAAGGAAAAGAGAGAAGAGAAAAGAGAGAAACAGAGGCCTTGTCTTGTCCCATCAAAGAGAGAGAGAAGAGAGGAGGAGGTGTCACGTTGGTCTCCCCCCCCCCCCCCCTTTTACTTCTTTGAAAATCTTGTATTTGGCCCCTTTTCTAAGCAAGAGAAACTTCTTTCCATATATGTCTCCCATCCCTTCGATGTGATGCATCATTCCTTTGGCATTTAATGCATGGAATCCCTTCTTCTTGCATGCAAATCTCCCAAAGTTTCTTTTTTTCCTTTGGTTAAGAGGCCCTGGGACGTGAAGAGGCACCCATTATATGGTGTGTCTCCCCATCCCAACTGGTCGCATATGGGTTCTTTATGCTCCCCATACCTCAATAAATAAGGTCATGGGAGTATGGGATCTCATACCCCATTCAATGCATGCATAGCATGCTAAATTGCTCCTCTCAACAAACCACATTTCTTACTGTTTCGGGCCTGCAAAAGACCGGTTTCTTATTGTCAAAACCGCCCCTCAAAGGTCCCCATTGTGGTCAATGTATACCCATGGCAGTGGTCAAGGGGATTGAGCAAATAATGTTCATATCCCCTTTTCTAAATGCCATTCCCAAAAGCCCCATGCAAAGAGCTCATCAACCTGGTTCGCCCCTCTCAATAGATCACCCCTTTGCGGTTTTCAGCTATCCCTGATGTGCATTTCAAGCCACACCAAATAGTCTTCCAAGAGCCCCATTTCGCTAATCAAGGGGATTGGGCAAATAATGCCTAGATCTCATTGTTTAGCCCACCAAGCAATGGGTTACAATGCCACCTAAAACTCCAAGATCCTCCCTGCCATTAGCAAGGGTTCTAGGAGAGGGGCGGTTGTTATCTCTTGCATAGATATCCAGCTGCGCCGATTCGGCCTGGCACTGGTTCTGGCAGTCCTGTAAGACTAGAGCAGAGCTGCGCCGATTCGATGCCCTGGTCATCATTGGCTGAAGCCATATGAGCAATACCATTGCTCAGTGTGACATCAGCCGATCAACAGTCAAATGACTCAACATGAGACCCATCCACACCCCTGGGTTGGACAACTCAATGTCCATGCCCGGACGGGTGGGTTTACATGTCACACATCCGTCCCGTGGGTTGTTTGGTCATGACGTTGCTCGAATCTCCGTAGGCACGCCTGGGAGATCGGGGTCATGTGCCATTAGAGTTACGTCATTCTACGACGTACACTCTCTCTCTTTTGGTGCCGTCTCCACTCGTGGTGGATGAGCATCGCGCTTTCCCCTTATCGACCACGATAAGGGGAAATGCTGCCGAATTTTCCCCGCGAGGGTTGAGTTGGCGCAGAACTCCCAAGGAGGTCATTAGCTTCAATTGAGTTGGCAACGTTATAAACAAGCGCCGATTCAATGATGTCTATGACTTCAACAGGGTTGCGCCGACTCAGCCTTTGCCGTCCGCCGCCGAATCCGACGAAGCCGTCTGCGAAGTGCGTCGAGCCAAATAAGCTCCGCCGAACGAATCGAACTCCATTTCAAACACTCCAAAAGAGCCAACAGTAAATTAAAACTTTTAGTGATAAAAGGAGTCACAAAGGCAAATTGAACCCCTTTCAAGCAAAAAGCAAGAGGCCACTTCATGTTCTACAAAAGAGCAAATAACCAGGTTCAACCTTCCCTAAATGACAAAAGATCATCTTATGTTTTACAAAAGATTGAAGGGTCAAATCAAATCCCCCTTCTTCAAATGGCAATGACCGTCTCATATTTTGCAAGAGAATAAAGGACCGATTCGAGCCCTTTTCAAGTGAATCGAAAGTCATCCCATGTTTTCCAAAAGAACAAGAGATCAAATTGGGCCTTTTTCTTAAAGTAATAAAAGATTGCAACATGATGTTAAAAGAGCCAAACCAAACCTTTCTCCGCAAATAAAAGATTATCGTATGTCTTGCAACAAAAAAAGGAGAACCAAATTGAAATGATCTTCAACAAAAGACCAAATTGTATCTATTTTCAACAAAAAGTCAAAGAGACCACCCTTTTCAAAATTGTCTTTCTCAATAGATTAAAAGGCCGAATTGAACCTTTTCGTGATAAAGAGGACCAATAGTGAATAGGCAAAGAGATTGGGTAGCGGGTTGAGTGAAAGGTCTAATGGGTTCGATTAGGCGTTCGTCTTGGTCCCTAATGTTTCAGTTCAATTATGCTTCGCACCATTTATCGGATGTTCCGTTTTAAGGTCACGAGGCTTTCTAATCTGGCGATTAATCAAGGGTTTTCTCTTTCTAAAAGAGATGTAATCAACGTCGTTGCGCTCAGGCAACGACGGGATTTTGGTCCAGGACCCGACCACTCACTTTCGTTTGACGAAGTCAAACGGCGCGCACAATAGACTTAAAGTCCTCCGACTCTCGGAGGCAAACCATTTGGTTGTCACTTCGGTGACTGGCACGCCCGCGCTGCGCGAATTGCCGATTCATCTCACGTCACTCTTGCTCGAGTAGCATCCGACGGGACTTGGATTAGCAATACGCCTTCTACGAGACCACATGATTTAAACAGAACTTAAATTTTAAAATATTAAAAAAAATCCATTTCCACAGCACGGAGAGTCGCTCGACGCCCCTATTGCCTCAGGTAATAAGACGTCGTTTCGGGGTCGTAAAACCTTCATTTCGCACTCCGAAATTGCGATTCTAGCCGACGATCTCCCCTATTCCAAGGTTTTGGCAGTAGCGACTCCCTCGATTACGCGAATCGCTGGCGGAGCCCACACGCGGAGCCGCCCAGTCACAGCGATCGGAAGTTGTGTTCAACTCGACGCGAGATCTCCTCCCCAAGTCGTGGATATGGGTGCCCGAACATCGCCGATATAGTCATCGCCTCGGGTTTATTCCAACCCCTTCAGCAAAAGAATTGGGCATAACTTTCTGCACGGGCATCGGAATCGCTTATGTGACCACAATTCGGAATCGAAACTCCTAGACGGTCAACAGGGCGCTGGTTTCGCGGAATTCCGTTTTAGGGCCAAAATTTCCCCCGGGGCGTGTGTTCTACATCGACTTCCGTACCCTCCGGTCGGACGCAGATATTTATTCGCCCGAGGGTCGGAACCGCTCGCGAGGCCCAATTCAGAATCGGCACATCAACCCGGTCGGTAAATGGTCACATTCGGAGATTTCCGGTCCGGCGCCCAAATTCCTCTCCGGGCGAGCGCGGTCGCGGGCTGCCGATGCGATCGCATACGGACACCGCTTCGCTCAAACGGCCATAACTTTTCGCTCAGTTATCGGAATCGCTTATAAGACCCTAGTTCGAAATCGACACAGAGAGTTGCTCGACGCCCCTTATTGCCTCAGGCGATAAGACGTCATTTTGGGGTCGAAAAACCTTCGTTTCGCACTCCGAAATTGGGATTCTAGCTGACGATCTCCCCTATTCCAAGGTTTTTTGGCAGTAGAGACTCCATCGATTACGCGAATCACTGGCGGATCCCACACGCGGAGCCGCCCAGTCACAGCGATCAGAAGTCGTGTTCAACTCGTCGCGAGATCTCCTCCCCAGGTCGTGGATATGGCTGCCCGAACATCGCCGATATAGTCACCCCCTCAAGTTTATTCCCACCCCTTCAGCGAAAGAATTTGGCATAACTTTCCGCACAGGCATCGAAATCGCTTATGTGACCACAATTCGGAATCGGCACTCCGAGACGGTCGACAGGGCGCTGGTTTTAAGGAATTCCGTTCCGGCGCCAAAATTCCCCCCGGGAGCGTGTGTACTAGTACACCGACTACCGTACCCTCCGGTCGGACGTGGATATTTATTCGTCCGGTGGTCGGAACCACCCGCGAGGCCCCAATTCTGAATCGGCACTTCGACCCAGTCGGTAAATGGTCGCATTCAGAGATTTCCGGTCTGGCGTCCAAATTCCTCTGCGGGAGCGCGGTCGCAGGCTACCGATTTGATCGCATACGGACACCGCTATGCTCAAATGGGGATAACTTTTCGCACGGTTATCGGAATCGCTTATAAGACCCCAATTCGGAATCGGCACGCAGAGGCGCTCGACAACAACTTACTACCTCAGGCGATAAGACGTCATTTCGAGGTCGAAAAACATTCATTTCGCACTCCAAAATTGCGATTCTAGCCGACGATTTCCCTATTCCATGGTTTTTTGACAGTAGCGACTCCCTCGATTTCGCGAATTGCTGGCGGAGCCCATACGCGGAGCCACCCAGTCACAGCGATCGGAAGTCGTGTTCAACTCGACGCGAGATCTCCTCCCCAGGTCATGAATATGGGTGCCCGAACATCGCCGATATAGTCACCCCCTCCGATTTATTCCCACCCCTTCAGCGAAAGAATTGGGCATAACTTTCCACACGGGCATCGGAATCGCTTATATGACCACAATTCGAAATCGGCACT
Source organism: Colocasia esculenta (assembly GCA_014218235.1). Taxonomy (NCBI): domain Eukaryota; kingdom Viridiplantae; phylum Streptophyta; class Magnoliopsida; order Alismatales; family Araceae; genus Colocasia; species Colocasia esculenta. The sequence goes on from CM024758.1 coordinate 5,534,838, forward strand.
CCGAGACGGTCGACAGGGCGGTGATTTTGCAAAATTCCGTTCCGGGGCCAAAATTCCCCCCCGGAGCGTGTGTACTACACCGACTTACGTACCCTCCGGTCGGACGCGGATATTTATTCGTCGGGGGGTCGGAACGGCTCGCGAGGCCACAATTCAGAATCGGGACTTCGACCCGGTCGGTAAATGGTCGCATTCGGAGATTTCCGGTCCGGCGCCCAAATTCCTCTTCGGGAGCGCGGTCTCAAGCTGCCGATGCGATCGCATACGGACATCGCTTCGCTCAAACGGCCATAACTTTTCGCTCGGTTATCGGAATCGCGTATAAGACCATAGTTCGGAATCGGCACAGAGAGTCACTTGACGCCCCCTATTGTCTCAGGCGATAAGACGCCATTTCGGGGTCGAAAAACTTAATTTCGCACTCCGAAATTGCGATTCTAGCCGACGATCCCCCCTATTCTAAGGTTTTTTGGCAGTAGCAACTCCCTCAATTACACGAATCGCTGGCGGAACCCTCACGCGGAGCCGCCCAGTCACAGCGATCGGAAGTCGTGCTCAACTCGACGCGAGATCTCCTCCCCAGGTCGTGGATATGGGTGCCCGAACATCGCCGATATAGTTATCGCCTCCGGTTTATTCCAACCCCTTCAGCAAAAGAATTGGGCATAACTTTCCGCACGGGCATCTGCACTCCGAGACGGTCGACAGGACACTGGTTTCGCGGAATTCCGTTATGGGGCCAAAATTCTCCCCCGGAGCGTGTGTAGTACACCGCCGGTCGGACGCAGATATTTATTCGCCCGGGGGTCGAAACCGCTCGCGAGGCTCCAATTCAGAATCGGCACTTCGACCCGGTCGGTAAATGGTCGGATTCGGAGATTTCCGGTCTGGCGCCCAAATTCCTCTACGGGAGCGCGGTCGCGAGCTGCCGATGCAATACAATACGGACACCGCTTCGCTCAAACAGGTATAACGTTTCGTTCAGTTATCAGAATCGCTTACAAGACCCCAGTTCGGAATCGGCACAGAGAGTCGCTTGACGTCCTCCTATTGCCTCAGGCGATAAGACGTCGTTTCGGGGTCGAAAAACCTTCGTTTCGCACTCCGAAATTGCGATTCTAGCTGACGATCTCCCCTATTCCAAGGTTTTTTGGCAGTAGCGACTCCCTCGATTACACGAATCGCTGGCGGAGCCCACACGTGGAGCCGTCCAGTCACAGCGATCGGAAGTCGTGTTCAACTCGACGCGAGATCTCCTCCCCAGGTCGTGGATATGGGCGCCCGAACATCGGCGATATAGTCACCCCCTCCGGTTTATTCCCACCCCTTCAGCGAAAGAATTGGGCATAACTTTCAGCACGGGCATCGAAATCGCTTATGTGATCACAATTCGAAATCAGCACACCGAGACGGTCGACAGGGCGCTGGTTTTGCGGAATTTTGTTCTGGGGCTAAAATTCCCCCCCCCCCCCCCCCGGAGCGTGTGTACTACACCGACTTCCGTACCCTCCGGTCGGACGCAGATATTTAATCACCCGGGGGTCGAAACCGCTCGCGAGGCCCCAATTCAGAATCGGCACTTCGATCTGGTCGGTAAATGGTCGCATTCGGAGATTTCCGGTCCGGCGCCAAAATCCCTCTGCGGGAGCGCGGTCGCGGGCTGCCGATTTGAACACATACGGACACCGCTTCGCTCAAACAGGCATAACTTTTCGCTCGGTTATCAGAATCGGTTATAAGACCCCAATTCGGAATCAGCACGCAGAGGCGCTCGACGACCCCTTATTGCCTCAGGAAATAAGACGTCGTTTTGGGGTCGGAAAACCTTCGTTTCGCACTCCGAAATTAGGATTCTAGCTGACGATCTCCCCTATTCAAGGGTTTTTTGGCACTAGCGACTCCCTCGATTACGCGAATAGCTGGCGGAGCCCACATGCGGAGCAGCACAGTCACAGGGATCAGAAGTCGTGTTCAACTCGACGCGAGATCTCCTCCCCAGGTCGTGGATATGGGTGCCCGAATATCGCCGATATTGTCACCCTCTCCGGTTTATTCCCACCCCTTCAGCAAAAGAATTGGGCATAACTTTCCGAACGGGCATCGGAATCGCTTATGTGACCACAATTCGGAATCGGCACTCCGAGACGGTCGACAGGGCGCTGGTTTCGCAGAATTATGTTCCGGGGACAAAATTACCCCCGGGCGCGTGTGTATTAGTACACCGACTGTCGTACCCTCCGGTCGGACTCAGATATTTATTCGCCCGGTGGTCGGAACTGCCCGCGAGGCCCCAATTCAGAATCGGCACTTCGACCCAGTTGGTAAATGGTTGCATTCGGAGATTTCCGGTCCGGCACCCAAATTCTTCTGCGGGAGCGCGGTCGCGGGCTGCGATTTGATTGCATACGGACACCGCTATCCTCAAACGGAGAAAACTTTTCGCTCAGTTATCGGAATCGCTTATAAGACCCCAATTTGGAATCGGCACGCAGAGGCGCTCGACAACACGATATTGCCTAAGGCGATAACACGTCGTTTCGGGGTCGAAAAACTTTCGTTTCGCACTCCAAAATGGTGATTCTAGCCGACGATATCCCCTATTCAAGGGTTTTGGTAGTAGCGACTCCCTCGATTATGCGAATCGCTGGCGGAGCCCACACGCGGAGCCGCCCTGTCACAGCGATCGGAAGTCGTGTTCAATTTGATGCGAGTTCTCCTCCCCAGGTCGTGGATATGGGCGCCCGAACATCGGCGATACAGTCACCCCCTCCGGTTTATTCCCACCCCTTCAGCAAAAGAATTGGGCATAACTTTCCGCACGGGCATCGGAATCGCTTATGTGATCACAAATCGGAATCAGCACTCCGAGACGGTCGACAGGGCGCTGGTTTTACGGAATTCTGTTCTGGGGCCAAAATTCCCCCCCGGAGTTTGTGTACTACACGACTTCCGTACCCTTCGGCGGACGAACATATTTAATCGCCCGGGGGTCGAAACCGCTCGCGAGGCCCCAATACAGAATCGACACTTCGATACGGTCGGTAATGGTCGCATTCGGAGATTTTCGATCCGGCGCCAAAATTCCACTGCGGGAGCGCGGTGGCGGGCTGCCGATTTGATCGTAAATGGACACCGCTTCTCTCAAACGGGGATAACTTTTCGCTCGGTTATCAGAATCGCTTATAAGACCCAAATTCGAAATCGGCACGAAGAGGCGCTCGACGACCCCTTATCGCCTCAGGCGATAAGACGTCGTTTCGGGGTCGAAAAACCTTCGTTTCGCACTCCGAAATTGTGATTCTAGCCGACGATCTCCCCTATTCTAAGTTTTTTGGCAGTAGCGACTCCCTCGATCACGCGAATCGCTGGCGGAGCCCACACGCGGAGCCGCCCAGTCACAGCGATTGAAGTCGTGTTCAACTCGACGCGAGATCTCCTCCCCAGGTCGTGGATATGGGTGCCCGAACATCGCCGATATAGTCATCGCCTCCGGTTTATTCCAACCCTTCAGCAAAAGAATTGGCATAACTTTCCGCACGGGCAACAGAATCGCTTATGTGACCCCAATTCAGAATGTGCACTCCGAGACGGTCGACAGGCGCTGGTTTCGCGGAATTCCGTTATGGGGCCAAAATTCTCCCCGGAGCGTGTGTACTACACCGCCTTTCGTACCGTCCGGTCGAACGAAGATATTTATTCGCCCAGGGGTCGAAACCGCTCGCGAGGCCCCAATTAAGAATCGGCACTTCGACCCGGTCGGTAAATGGTCGCATTCGGAGATTTTCGGTCCGGCTCCCAAATTCCTCTCTGGGAGCGCGGTCGCGAGCTGCCGATGCGATCGCATACGGACACCGCTTCGCTCAAACAGGTATAACGTTTCGCTCAGTTATCAGAATCGGTTATAAGACCCCAGTTCGGAATCAGCAAGAAGAGTCGCTCGACGCCTCCCTATTGCCTCAGGCGATAAGATGTTGTTTTGGGGTCGAAAAACCTTCGTTTCACACTTCGAAATTGCGATTCTAGCTGATGATCTCTTCTATTCCAAGGTTTTTTGGTAGTAGCGACTCACTCGATTACGCGAATTGCTGGCGGAGCCCACACGCGGAGCAGCCCAGTCACAGCGATCAGAAGTCGTGTTCAACTCGACGCGAGATCTTCTCCCCAGGTCGTGGATATGGGTGCCCGAACATCGGCGATATAGTCACCCCCTCCGGTTTATTCCCACCCCTTCAGCAAAAGAATTGGGCATAACTTTCCGCACGGCCATCAAAATCGTTTATGTGACCACAATTCGGAATCGGCACTCCGAGACGGTCGACAGGGCGCTGGTTTCGTAGAATTCCGTTCCGGGGCCAAAATGACCCCTGGGAGCGTGTGTATTAGTACACCGACTGTCGTACCCTCCGATCGGACTCAGATATTTATTCGCCCGGTGGTCGGAACCACCCGCGAGGCCCCAATTCTGAATCGGCACTTCGACCCAGTCGGTAAATGGTCGCATTCAGAGATTTCCGGTCCGGCGTCCAAATTCCTCTGCGGGAGCGCGGTCGCAGGCTCCGATTTGATCGCATACGGACACTGCTATGCTCAAATGGGGATAACTTTTCGCTCGGTTATCGGTATCGCTTATAAGACCCCAATTCAGAATCGGCACGCAGAGGCGCTAGACGACCACTTATTGCCTCAGGCGATAAGACGTCATTTCGAGGTCGAAAAAACCTTCATTTCGCACTCTGAAATTGCGATTCTAGCCGACGGTCTCCCCTATTCCAAGGTTTTTTGGCATTAGCGACTCCCTCGATTACGCTAATCGCTGACGGTGCCCACATACGAAGCCGCCCAGTCACAGCGATCGGAAGTCGTGTTCAACTCGACGCTAGATCTCCTCCCCAGGTCGTGGATTGGGTGCCCGAACATCGCCGATATAGTCACCCCCTCCGGTTTATTCCCACCCCTTCAGCGAAAGAATTGCGCATAACTTTCCGCACGGACATGGAAATCGCTTATGTGACCACAATTCGGAATCGGCACTCCGAGACGGTCGACAGGGCGCTGGTTTCGCGAAATTCCGTTCCGGGGCCAAAATTCACCCCGGGAGCGTGTGTACTAGTACACCGACAGCCATACCCTCCTGTCAGACGCAGATATTTATTCGCCCGGGGGTTGGAACTGCCCGCGAGGCCCTAATTCAGAATCGACACTTCAACCCGGTCAGTAAATGGTCGCATTCAAAGATTTCCGGTCCGGTGCCCAAATTCCTCTGCGGGAGCGCGGTCGCGGGCTACCGATGCGATCGCATACGGACACCGCTTCGCTCAAACGGGCATAACTTTTCTCTCGGTTATCAGAATCGCTTATAAGACCCCAATTCAGAATCGGCACTCAAAGGCGCTCGACGCCCCCTTATTGCCTCAGGCGATAAGACGTCGTTTCGGGGTCGAAAGTCCTTCACTTCGCACTCCAAAATTGTGTTTCTACCGTTGATCTCCATATTCCAAGGTTTTTTGGCAGTAGCGACTCCTTCGATTACGTGAATCGCTGGCAGAGCCCACAACGGAGCTGCCCAGTCACAGTGATCGGAAGTCGTGTTCAACTCGACGAGAGATATCCTCCCAAGTTCGTGGATATGGGTCCCTGAAGATTGCCGATATAGTCACCCCCTCCGGTTTATTCCCACACCTTTCGCGAAAGAATTGGCATAACTTTCCGCACGGTCATCGGAATCGCTTATGTGACCACAATTAGGAATCGGCACACCGAGCCGGTCGACAGGACACTGGTTTTGCAGAATTCTATTTTGGGGCCAAAATTCCCCCCGAGAGCATGTGTACTAGTACACCGACTGCCGTACCCTCCGGTCGGACGTGGATATTTATTCGCACGGTGGTCCGAACCGCCCGCGAGGCCCCAATTTAGAATCGGCGCTTCGACCCAGTCAGTAAATGGTCACTTTCGGAGATTTCCGGTCCGGCTCCCAAATTGCTCTCCGGGAGCGCGCTCGCGGGCTGCCGATGCGATCGTATACGGAAACTGCTTCGCTCAAACGGGCATACATTTTCGCTCGGTTATCGGAATCGCTTATAAGACCTATTTCGGAATCGACACTCAGAGGCGCTCGACGCCCTTCATAGCCTCAGGTGATAAGACGTCGTTTCGTGGTCGAAAAACCTTCGTTTCGCACTCTGAAATTGCGATTCTAGCCGACGATCTCCCATATTCCAAGTTTTTTGACAGTAGCGACAGCCTCGATTACGCGAATCGCTGGCGGAGCCCACACGCGAGCGTCCAGTCACAGCGATCGGAGGTTGTGTTCAACGCGACGCGAGATCTCCATTCAGTAGTGGATATTGGTGCACGAACATCACCGATATAGTCCACCCCCTCCGGTTTATTCCCACCCCTTCAGCGAAAGAATTGGGCATAACCTTCCGCCGGGCATCGGAATGGCTTATGTGACCACATTCGGAATTGGCACTCCGAGACGGTCGACAGGACACTGGTTTCGCGGAATTCCGTTTCGGGGCGAAAATTCCTCCCGGAGCGTGTGTACAAGTACATCGACTACCGTACCCTCCTGTTGGACGCAGATATTTATTCGCCCGGGGGTCGGAACCGCCCGCGAGGCCCCAATTCACAATCGGCACTTAGACCAGGTCGGTAAATGGTCGCATTCGGAGAAATCCGGTCTGGCGCCCAAATTCCTTTGCGGGAGCGCGGTCGCGGGCTGCCGATGCAATCGCATACGGACTCCACTACGCTCAAACGGGGATAACTTTTCGCTCGGTTATCGGAATCACCTATAAGACCTCAATTCTGAATCGGCACGTAGAGGTGATCGACGGCCCCTTATTGCCACAGGCGATAAAACGCCGTTTCGGGGTCGAAAAACCTTCGTTTCGTACTCTTAAATTGCGATTCTAGCCGACGATCTCCCCTATTCCAAGGTTTTTTGGCAGTAGCGACTCCCTCGATTACGCGAATCGCTGGCGGAGCCCACACTCGAAGCCGGCCAGTAACAGCGATCGGAAGTCGTGTTCAACGTGACGCGAGATCTCCTCCCCAGGTCGTGGATATGGGTGCCCGAACATCGCCGATATAGTCACCCCCTCCGGTTTATTCTCACCCGTTCAGCGAAAGAATTGGACATAACTTTCCGCACGGGCATCGGAATCACTTTTGTGACCAAAATTCGGAATCGGCACTCCGAGTCGGTCGATAGGGAGCTGGTTTTGCGGAATTTCGTTCGGGGCCAAAATCCCCCCCGGAGCGTGTGTACTAGTACACCGACTGCCGTACCCTCCGGTCGGACGCAGAAATTTATTCGCCTGGTGGTCGGAACCGCCCGCGAGGCCCCAATTAAGAATCGGCACTTCGACCCAGTCGGTAAATGGTCGCATTCGGAGATTTCCGGTCCGGCAGCCAAATTCTTCTGCGGGAGCGCAGTCATGGGTTGCCGATTTGATCGCATACAGACACTGCTTTGCTCAAACAAGGATAACTTTTCGCTCGGTTATTGGAATCGCATATAAGACTCCAATTCGGAATCAGCACGGAGAGCCGCTCGACGCCCCCCTATTGCCTCAGGCGATAAGGCGTTTTTTCGGGGTCGAAAAACCTTCGTTTCGCACTCCGAACTTGCGATTCTAGCCGACGATCTCCCTTATTCCAAGGTTTTTTGGCAGTAGTGACTCCCTCGATTACGCGAATCGCTGGCGGAGCCCACACCGGAGCCGCCCTGTCACAGCGATCGGAAGTCGTGTTCAACTCGACGCGAGATCTCCTCCCCAGGTCGTGGGTATGGGTGCCCGAACATCGCCGATATAGTCACCCCTTCCGGTTTATTCCCACCCCTTCAACGAAAGAATTGGGCATAACTTTTTGTACGGGCATCGGAATTGCTTATGTGACCACAATTCGGAATCGGCACTCTGAGACGGTCGACCGGGCGCTGGTTTCGTGGAATTCCATTCCGGGGGTAAAATCCCCTACGGGAGCGTGTGTACTAGTACACCGGCTGTCGTACTCTCCTGTCTGACGCAGATATTTATTCGCCCGGGCGTCAGAACCGCCCGCGAGGCCCCAATTCAGAATCGACACTTTGACTAGGTCAGTAAATGGTCACATTCAAAGATTTCCGGTCTGGTGCCCAAATTCCTCAGCGGGAGAGCGGTCGCGGGCTGCAGATGCGATCGCATACGAACACCGCTTCGCTCAAACGGGCATAACTTTTCTCTCGGTTATCGGAATCGCTTATAAGACCCCATTTCGGAATTGGCACTCAGAGGCGCTCGACGCCTCCATATTGCCACAGGTGATAAGACGTCGTTTCTGGGTCAAAAAACCTTCGTTTCGCACTCCAAAATTGCGTTTCTAGCCGATGATCTCCCATATTCCAAGGTTTTTTGGCAGTAGCGACTCCCTTGATTACGTGAATCGCTGGCAGAGCCCACACGCGGAGCTGCCCAGTCATAGTGATCGGAAGTCATGTTCAGCTCGATGAGAGATCTCCTCGCAAGTTCGTGGATATGAGTCCCCGAACATCACCGATATAGTCACCCCCTCCGGTTTATTCCCACACCTTCTGCGAAAGAATTGGGCATAACTTTCCGCACGGGCATCGGAATCGCTTATGTGACCACAATTCGGAATCGGCACACCGAGACGGTAGACAGGGCGCTGGTTTCGCGGAATTCCATTCAGGGGCCAAAATTCACGCCGGGAGCGTGTGTACTAGTACACCGACTGCCGTACCCTCCTGTCGGACACGGATATTTATTCGCCCGAGGGTCAGAACGGCTCGCGAGGCCCCAATTCAAAATCGGCACTTCGACCCGGTCGGTAAATGGTCGCTTTCGGAGATTTCCGGTCCGGCTCCCAAATTCCTCTACGGGAGCGCGGTCGCGGGCTGCCGATGCGATCGCATACGGAAACTGCTTCGGTCAAACGGGGATACATTTTCGCTCGGTTATCGGAATCACCTATAAGACCCCAATTCGGAATCGGCACTCAGAGGCGCTCAACGTCCGCTTATAGCCTCAAGCGATAAGACGTCGTTTCGGGGTCGAAAAACCTTCGTTTTGCACTCCGAAATTGTGATTCTAGCCGACGATCTCCCATATTCCAAGGTTTTTTGGCAGTAGCGGCAGCTTCGATTACACGAATCGCTGGCAGAGCCCACACGCGGAACCACCCAGTCACAGTGATCAGAAGTCATGTTCAACTCGACGCGAGATATCCTCCTCAGGTCGTGGATATGGGTGCCCGAACATCGCTGATATAGTCACCCCTCCTGTTTATTCCCACCCCTTCAGCGAAAGAATTGGGCATAACTTTCCGCACGTGTATCGGAATCGCTTATGAGACCACAATTCAGAATCGGCACTCCAAGACGGTCTATAGGCGCTGGTTTCGCGAAATTCCATTTCGGGACCGAAATTCCCACCGGGAGCGTGTGTATTAGTACACCGACTGTCGTACCCTCTGTTTGGACGCGGATATTTATTTGCCCGGGGGTCGGAACCGCCCGCGAGGCCCCAATTCAGAATCGACACTTCGACCCGGTCGGTAAATTGTCGCATTCTAAGATTTCCGGTCCGGCGCTCAAATTCCTCTCTGGGAGCTTGGTCGCGGGCTGCCGATGCGATCGCATACAGACATCGCTTCGCTCAAACGCGCATAAATTTTCGCTCGATTATCGGAGTCGCTTATAAGATACCAATTCGGAATCGGCACTCAGAGGCGCTCGATGCCCCCTTATTGCCTCAGGCGATAAGACGTCGTTTCGGGGTCGAAAAACCTTCATTTCGCACTCCAAAATTGCGATTCTAGCCGACGATCTCCCATATCCCAAGGTTGTTTGGCAATAGCGACTCCCTCGATTACGCGAATCGCTGGCGGAACTCACACCTGGAGCCGCACAGTCACAGCGATCGGAAGTCATGTTCAACTCGACGCGAGATCTCCTCCCCAGGTCGTGGATATGGGTGCCCGAACATCGCCGATACAGTCATCCCCTCCGGTTTATTCCCACCCCTTCAGCGAAAGAATTGGACATAACTTTCCGCACGGGCATCGGAATTGCTTATGTGACCACAATTTGGAATCGGCACTTCGAGACGGTCGACAGGGCGCTAGTTTCGCGGAATTCCGTTTTGGGGAAAAAATTCCCTCCCGGAGCGTGTGTACTAGTACACCGACTGCCGTATCCTCCGGTCGGACGCGGATATTTATTCTCCTGGGGGTGGGAACCGCCCGCAAGTCCCCAATTCAGAATCGGCACTTCGACCCGGTTGGTAAATGGTCGCATTCGGAGATTTCCGTTCCGGCGCCCAAATTCCTCTGCGGGAGCGCGGTCGCAGGCTGCCGATGCGATCGCATACGGACACCACTTCGCTCAAACGGGGATATCTTTTCGCTCGGTTATCGGAATAGCTTGTAAGACCCCAATTCGGAATCGGCACGCAGAGGCGCTCAACGCCCCCTTATTGCCTCAGGAGATAAGATGTCGTTCCATACTCCGAAATTGTGATTCTAGTCGACGATCTCCCCTATTCCAAGGTTTTTTGGCAGTAGCGACTCCCTCGATTACGGGAATCGCTGGCAGAGCCCACACGCGTAGCCGCCCAGTCACAGTGATCGGAACTCGTGTTCAACGCGACTCGAGATCTCCACCCCAGGTCGTGGATATTGGTGCCTGAACCTCACCGATATAGTCACACCCTACGGTTTATTCCCACCCGTTCAGCGAAAGATGTGGACATAACTTTCTGCACAGGCATCGGAATGGCTTTTGTGACCACAATTCGGAATCAGCACTCCGAGATGGTCGACAGGGTGCTAGTTTCTCCCAATTCCGTTCTGTGGCCAAAATTCCCCCCCGGGAACGTGTGTACTAGTACACCGACTGCCATACCCTCCTGTCGGACGAGGATATTTATTCGCCTGGGGGTCGGAACTGCCCGCGAGGCCCCAATTCAGAATCGGCACTTCGACCCGATCAGTAAGTGGTCGCATTCAAAGATTTCCGGTCCGGGGCCCAAATTCCTCTGCGGGAGTGCGATCGCGGGCTGCCGATGCGATCGCATACGGACACCGCTTCGCTCAAACGGTGATAACTTTTCGCTCGATTATCGGAATCGCTTATAAGACCCAAATTCAGAATCGGCACTCAGAGGTGCTCGACGCCTCCTTATTGCCTCAGGCTATAAGATGTCATTTCGGGGTCGAAAAACCTTCATTTCGCACTCCGAAATTACGATTCTAGCCGATGATCTCCCCAATTCCTAGGATTTTTGGCAGTAGCGACTCCCCCGATTACGCGAATCGCTGGCAGAGGCCACACGCGGAGCCGCCCAATCACAGCGATCGGAGTCGGGTTCAACGCAACGCGGGATCTCCTCCCCAGGTTGTGGATATGGGTGCCCAAACATCGCCGATATAGTCACCCCCTCCGGTTTATTCCCACCCCTTCAGCGAAAGAATTGGGAATAACTTTCCGCACGAGCATCGGAATCGCTTATGTGACCACAATTCGGAATCGGCACTCCGAGACGGTCGACAGGGCGCTGGTTTTGCGGAATTCCGTTCCAGGGCCAAAATTCCCCCCGGGAGCGTGTGTACTAGTACACCGACTGTCGTACCCTCCGGTCGGACGCGGATATCTATTCGCCCGGAGCTCCAAACCGCCCGCGATGCGCCAATTCAGAATCGGCACTTTAACCCAGTCAGTAAATGGTCGCATTCGAAGATTTTTGGTCCGGCGCCCAAATTCCTCTGCGGGAGCGCGGTCGCGGGCTGCCGATGTGATCGCATACGGACACCGCTTCGCTCAAACGGGGATGACTTTTCGCTCGATTATCGGAATCGCTTATAAGACCCCAATTTGGAATCAGCATGCAGAGGCGCTCGACGCCCCGTTATTGCCTCAGGCGATAAGACGTCGTTTTGGGGTCGAAAAACCTTCATTTCGCACTCCGAAATTGCAATTCTAGCCGACGATCTCCCCTATTCCAAGGTTTTTTGGCAGTAGCGACTCCCTCGATTATGCGAATCGCTAGCGGAGCCCACACGCGGAGCCACCCAGTCACAGCGATCGGAAGTCGTGTTCAACTCGATGCGAGATCTCCTCCCCAGGTCGTGGATATGGGTATCTGAACATCGCCGATATAGTCACCCCCTCTGTTTTATTCCCACCCCTTCAGCGAAAGAATTAGGCATAACTTTCCGCACGGGCATCGGAATCGCTTATGTGACCACAATTCGGAATCGGCACTCCGAGACGGTCCACAGGGAGCGTGTGTACTAGTACACCGACTGTCGTACCATCCGGTCGGACGTGGATATTTATTTGCCAGGGAGTCGGAACCGCCCGCGAGTCCCCAATTCAGAATCGGCACTTCGACCCGGTCGATAAATGGTCGCAATCAGAGATTTCCTTTCCGGCGCCCCAATTCCTCTGCGGGAGGGTGGTCGCAGGCTGCCGATGCGATCGCATATGGACACCGCTTCGCTCAAAAGGGGATATCTTTTCGCTCGGTTATCAGAATAGCTTGTAAGACCCCAATTCGGAATCAGAACGCAGAGGTGCTCGCTGACCCCTTATTGCCTCAGGCGATAAGACGTCGTTTCGCACTCCGAAATTATGATTCTAGCCGATGATCTCCTCTATTCAAAGGTTTTTTGGCAGTAGCGACTCCCTCGATTGCGCGAATCACTGGCGGAGCCCACATGCGTAGCCGCCCAGTCACAGCGATCGGAAGTCGTGTTCAACGCGATGCGAGATCTCCTTCCCAGGTCGTGGATATTGGTGCCCGAACATCGCCGATATAGTCACCCCCTCCGATTTATTCCCACCCCTTCATCAAATGAATTGGGCATAACTTTCCGCACGGGCATCAGAATCGCTTATGTGACCACAATTCAGAATCGGCACTCCGACACGGTAGACAGGGCGCTGGTTTCACGGAATTCCATTTCGGGAGCAAAAATCCCCCCCCCCCCCGAGCATGTGTACTAGTACACCGACTGTCATACCCTCCGGTCGGACGCGAATATTTATTCGCCTGGGGCCGGAACCGCCCGCGAGGCCCCAATTTAGAATCCGCACTTCGACCCGGTCGGTAAATGGTCGCATTCGGATATTTCCGGACCGGCGCCCAAATTCCTCTGCGGGACCGCGGTCGCGTGTTGCCGATGCGATCGTATACGGACACCGCTTCGCATAAACGGGGTGACTTTTCGCTCGATTATCGGAATCGCTTATAAGACCCCAATTCGGAATCGGCACGAAGAGGCGCTCGACGCCCCCTTATTGCCTCATGGATAAGACGTCGTTTCAGGGTCAAAAAACCTTCGTTTCGCACTCCGAAATTACGATTCTATTCGACGATCTCCTCTATTCCAAGGTTTTTTGGCAGTAGCGAAAACCTCGATTACGTGAATCGCTGGCGGAGCAACACGCGGAGCCACCCAGTCACAGCGATCGGAAGTCGTGTTCAACTCGACGCGAGATCTCCTCCCTAGGTCGTGGATATGGGTGCCCGAACATCGCCGATATAATCACCCTCTCCGGTTTATTCCCACCCCTTCAGCGAAAGAATTGGGCATAACTTTCCGCACAGGCATCGAAATAGCTTATGTCACCACAATTCGGAATTGGCACTCTGAGACGGTAGACAGGGCGCTGGTTTCACGGAATTCCGTTCTGGAACCAAAAATCTCCCCCCCCCCCCCCCCCGGAGCGTATGTACTAGTACACCGACTGCTGTACCCTCCGGTCAGACGCAGATATTTATTCGCCCGGGGGTCGGAACCGCCCGCGAGGCCCCAATTCAGATTGGCACTTCGACCCAGTCGGTAAATGGTCGCATTCGGAGATTTCCGGTCTGGCGCCCAAATTCCTCTACGGGAGCGCGGTCGCGGGCTGCCGATGCGATCGCATACGAACACCACTTCGCTCAAACAGGGATAACTTTTCGCTTCATTATCGGAATCGCTTATAAGATCCCAATTCGGAATTGGCACGTAGAGGCGCTCGACGCCCCCTTATTGCCTCAGGAGATCAAACGTCGTTTCGTGGTCGAAAAACCTTCGATTCGCACTCCGAAATTGCAATTCTAGACGACGATCTCCCCTATTCCAAGGTTTTTTCGCATTAGCAACTCCCTCGATTACACGAATCGCTGGCAGAGCCCACATGCGGAGCCGCCCATTCACAACGATCGGAAGTCGTGTTCAACTCGACGCGAAATCTCTTCCTAGCTCATGGATATGGGTGCCCGAACATCGCCGATATAGTCACCCCCTCCGGTTTATTCCCACCCCTTCAACGAAAGAATGGGCATAATTTTCCGCACGGGCATCGGAATCGCTTATGTCACCACAATTCAGAATCGGCACTTCGAGACGGTCTACAGGGCGCTAGTTTTGCAAAATTCCATTCCGGTCCAAATTTCTCCCGGGAGCGTGTGTACTAGTACACCGACTGTCGTAGCCTCCGGTCAGACAAGGATATTTATTCGTCCGGGAGTCGGAACCGCCCGCGAGGCCCCAATTCAGAATCGGCACTTCGACCCGTCGGTAATAGTCGCATTCGGAGATTTCCGGTCCGGCGCCCAAATTCCTCTACTGGAGCGCGGTCGCGGGCTGCCGATGCGATCGCATACGGACACCGCTTCGCTCAAACGGAGGATAACGTTTCGCTCGGTTATCGGAATCGCTTATACGACCCCAATTCAGAATCGACACTCAGAGGCGCTCGAAGCACACGTCGTTTCAGGGTCGAAAAACCTTCGTTTCGCACTCCGAAATTGCGATTCTAGCCGACGATCTCCCCTATTCCAAGGTTTTTTTTGCAGTGGCGACAACCTCGATTACGGGAATCGCTGGCGGAGCCCACACGCGGAGCCGCCCAGTCACAGCGATCGGAAGTCGTGTTCAACTCGACGCGAGATCTCCTCCCCAGGTCGTGGATATGGGTGCCTGAACATCGCCGATATAGTCACCCCCTCCGTTTTATTCCCACCCCTTCAGCGAAAGAATTGGACATAACTTTCCGCACGGGCATCGGAATCGCTTATGTGACCACAATTCGGAGTCGGCACTCCGAGACGGTCCACAGGGCGGTGGTTTTGCGGTATTTCATTCCGGGGCCAAAATTCCCCCCGGGAGCGTGTGTACTAGTACACCGATTGTCGTACCATCCGGTCGGACGCGGATATTTATTTGCCAGGGAGTCGGAACCGCCCGCGAGTCCCCAATTCAGAATTGGCACTTCGACCCGGTCGATAAATGGTCGCATTCAGAGATTTCCTTTCCGGCGCCCAAATTCCTCTGCGGGAGGGCGGTCGCAGGCTGCCGATGCGATCGCATATGGACACCGCTTCGCTCAAAAGGGGATATCTTTTCGCTCGGTTATTAGAATAGCTTGTAGGACCCTAATTCGGAATCGGCACTTAGAGGCGCTCGACGCCCCATTCGCGGTGTGGGCTCCGGCCACGTTCGGTTGAACTGGGCGCTGTGGTGAACCGGGGGCAGGTCGCGACCAGTCGACCCGTCGTGATTAGATCGCGACGGGTCCTGGAGTGGCGACCCTCTGTGATCGCGACGTATCGTGCCGTCGCGACCTCAGGAGTTGGATCGAGCCTAGAAAAGAGGGATTTACCCTTTCTCCAGGTGGGTCCAAATAGATCTATCAACATGCATGATTATTTGAAAATAGACAAGGTTTAAACATGATGTGATCAAGTTACATTTCGATGACCTAACCAGGTGCAGTCAAGGTTCAATGAATTAATTAGAGATGGATACATGATGAAAAATTCCAAAACTAAGGGCGTTAAAAAGCTAACAAGATGTAGTATTTATGATAATTTTATCATGATCTTAAGTCAAGTATAAACGGGGTTTACAAGAAAACATGAAGGGTCAGGTGCATGTATCTGATAGAGATTCAAAGAATTAATTCTCCCTCATGGGAGATCGAAATAGAACGAAACCAAGGGCGTTTGAAAGCTATTGCACTGTAGTATCAGTGAGAATTTTCTCATAGCATGGGAACAAGTACGAGCGGGGAATTAGAGAAAACATGAGATTTCAGGTTCATGGTGACATCAATTTTTCATGAATTAAATTCGCCCAAATGGGTGAGCAGAATACAAAAAAAACATAAGGCTTTTGAAGAGGTACATGAAGGCTACCTAGGATAATTTTTACACGATTTTTACTTGAGAGATTGCCTACCTTTTTGCGCTGTAAAGATCCTAGGTTTGAGGTGACGAAGGAGAAGATGCAAGCCCTTTGCTCCAAGCTTCCTCTCCTTGCTCCCCACGTCCAAAGCCTCCTCTCCTCATGCTCCAAACCTCCAGTAACAAAATGGGGCTTGGTAGACACGAATTAGAGGTCTATTAGGTTGTTTAAGAGTCCAATCTCCCTCCAACTCTTCCTTCTCCTCTTAGCTACGAATTTCCACATTTATCACCTTATTTTCTTGCATTTATCCACCTAATAGGGTAGAGGAGGGTTTAATTTAGTGGGTAAAGGGTTTGGGTAGGTCTAGGACTCTTGTATAAGCTATTTTAGTCTTTATCTTATCCCTTTTAATTTATTCAATAATTAATTCCGAATTTCCACATTTATCTCCCCATATTCTAGCATTTATCCTCTAATTGGATTGGGGAGAGATCTAATTTCGTGGGTAATGGGTTAGGGTAGAGTTAGGACTCTTTTATGAGTTAAAATAATCATTATCTTAACCATTTTCCATTTATTGATATTTTAAGTACGAATTTAGCTTAATTTATTCCCATCCTAAGATGTGCTCTTCATATTTGGGCCTAACTATTCATGTTAGGACCATTAGCAAAACCCATTACTAATTTAGCTTAATGGGTATTGATTTAATTTCCATTTATTCACCATTTATTCTAATTTAAATATATTTATCACACTTATTCAAGTAATTTCATATTTTTAATTCAATTCAATATTATTCATGCCAATATTTCTAATCTTCATCATTTGGGCTCTTACTCTTGACGCAATAACTCCTGTGAGCTCATTTGTACAACTCATGTACTTACTTTACTTATTGAATTTTAATTATCCTTTTATTAGATAATTTATTCATAGGCCAAGATTGTCCATTGGTCCAAATATCATAATGGGCTATCATCCCATATTATTTAAAGTCTACCCACATATTTTTTTATATTTATAATCCACTTTAGGTCATAAAATAATAGGTTCTTCGACTTATTCCTTAATTATGCTAATAAGTCGCATAAATTCTTAAACTAGGTCCAAACGATTTTTCTATGCCCAATTTCATGATGGCTCATTAGAGAACATTATTTAAAGTATGACTACTATTTTTACGAAATTTTTATAGAGGTTTATACGCATGCAATAATGATGCGTACCGTTTTAATTAATTGAATTTATTAATAAATAAAATTTCTATTTATCTATAATTTTTAATTAATGGATTTTTCAGGGTACTACAGCCGTGATAGGCCGACTCCGTGTGTTAGCCGCGCCAGCGATTCGCGTAATCAAGGGAGGCGCTACTGCCAGAAAACTGTGAAATCGGGGAGATCATCGGCTGCATCGCAATTTTAGAGTGCGAAATGAAGGTTTTTCGACCCCGAAACGACGTCTTATCGCCTGACGCAATAAGGGGGCGACGGGCGCCTCTGAGTGTTGATTCCGAATTGCGGTCTTATAAGCGATTCTGATAACCGAGCGGAAAGTTATGCCCGTTTGAGCGAAGGGATGTCCGTATGCGATCTCATCGGCAGCCCGCGACCACGCTCCTGGAGTGGAATTTGGGCGCCGGACCGGAAATCTTCGAATGCAATGTTGCGCCGACCGGTCGAAGTGCCGATTCCGAATTGGGGCCTCGCAAACGGTTTTGATCACTGGGCGAACAAATATCCGCGTCCTACCAAGGTGTACGACAATCGGTGTACTAGTACACACGCTCCGCGGTGGAATTTCGGCCCCAAAATGAAATTTCATGAAACCAGCGCTCTGTCGACCGTCTCGGAGTGCTTATTCCGAATTGTGGTCACATAAGCGATTCCGATGTCCGGGCGAAAAGTTATGCCCAGTTCTTTCGCTGAAGGGTTGAGAATAAACCGGAGGGGGTGACTATATCGGCAATGTTTGTGCACCCATATCTATGACCTGGGGTGGAGATCTCGAGTCGAGTTGAACATGACTTCCAATCGTCGTGATAGGCTGACTCCGTGTGTTGGCCCCGCTAGTGATTCGCGTAATCGAGGGAGGCGCTACTGCCAGAAAACCTTGGAATCGGGGAGATCGTCGGCTGGAATCGCAATTTCGAAGTGCAAAACAAAGGTTTTTCGACCCTGAAATGACGTCTCATCGCCTGAGGCAATAAGGGGGCGACGAGCGCCTCTAAGTGTCGATTATGAATTAGGGTCTTATAAGCGATTCTAATAACTGAGCAGAAAGTTATGCTCGTTTGAGAGAAGGGGTGTCCGTATGCGATCGCATCGGCAGCCCGCGACCACACTCTCGGAGAGGAATTTGGGTGCCGGCTCGAAGGCCCGATTCCGAATTGGGGCCTCGCGGGCATTTCGATAGCCAGGCAAACAAATATCCACGTCCTACCCAAGGTGTACGACAATCGTTGTACTAGTACACATGCTCCGCGGCGGAATTTCAGCCCCAGAATGGAATTCTGTGAAATCAGCACCCTGTCGACCGTCTCGGAGTGCCGATTCTGAATTGTGGTCACATAATCGATTCTGATATCCGGATGAAAAGTTATGTCCAGTTCTTTCGCTGAAGGGGTGGGAATAAACGGTGGGGGTGACTATATCGGTGATGTTCATGCACCCATATCTACGACCTGGGGTGGAAATCTCGAGCCGAGTTGAACATGACATCTGATCGCCGTTATAGGCCAACTCCATGTGTTGGCCCCGCCAGCGATTTGCGTAATCGAGAGAGGCGCTACTGCCAGAAAACCTTGGAATCGGGGAGATCGTCAGCTGGAATCGCAACTTCGGAGTGCGAAACGAAGTTTTTTCGACCCCGAAATGACATCTTATCGCCTGAGGCAATAAGGGGGTGTAGACACCCATTTTTGGCCCATAAGTTAAGCCAAATTCCTTGACGCCCCACGTTGGCTCATCGTCGCCTAGCTGGCTTTCTCAGATCATGGCATCTTTCTCATTAGTTCATCACCCGGGTGGGTTCTTCTAGGTCATATCAATCATGTCTTCATCATCACTTTGTAGCTCACTGAGTTGAGGAGTTCAACGCTTCACGCCGTGTGCCAATCCGATACTTATGCAAGAGATCAGACCCTTTGTATGAGCCATATGCTGAAAGTTCATGAAGGCAACCAATGAGCCTGTCGCGTTCTACTTCAGAAGACGACGTCCTGCCTGTCGCGTTCCTCCCCACATCGATTTGCCTTCAAGCCTGAGTCGATTTCCTTCAGAAGGCGACGCCTCGATACGTCGCGTTCTTATTTGGCATTTTAATTCCCTGAAAATTCGCCAGAAAAAGCTTAAAAGTTTCTTTCTATGGAAGGCGACGTATCGGGGTGTCGCGACCTGATAGCGACACCAAACCGTCGCGTTCTGGTTTCCATGCAACGTACCCTTTCCTAACCCGACTTGAACCCTTACTATTCATGAATAACCCCTCTTTTAGTAGGTCTAGAGGCGTCCAAATCCTTCCAAACTCGGAGGAAACCTTCCTTATGGTGTCCTTTCCATGTTCTGACTCCCTTGCACGAGCCCACTTGCCCAAAGTTGGACTCCAGCTCATTATTCCTCTCCTAGCTCATTCAGGAATAATCACATATAATATGTTCATAGGACACGGTTTAGGGCAAGGTCGACATCTGCTTCTTCCTCTCCCAGAGAGCTTCAAATTCCCAGAAGACCTCTCAGCCTCCAGACGACCAAGAAGTGCCCCCCAGGGCGATTTCTTCACATCGACACCTTTTTCTCTCTTGTTCTTCTTGATTTTTTCTCTCATACATGCATGTTAGATTCATTTTTTCCGAGATTTGCATTAGAACACTCCACACACACCTAGTTTAATCACCTAAAGGGGTTAAAACCCCACCCCACATGAGTTCCTCCCAATTATTTCATGTTCTTTCATACTTTTGGGATAGATTCCTCACAAACTTTTGTCTATGGGTTTTCTCTTGTTTTGATGTTCTTGGCAGGTGTTAGAAGACAGTAGTAGCACGAGGCTCTTGCCCCTTGGCTGGTTGAGGAGTAGGAAGAATAGAACCCACAGTCTTCATCTTCTGAAGCAGAAGGCGACACACACACTGGTCACGATCTACAGAAGGCGACGGACAGCGCGTCACGTTCAGGGAACCAAAAGGCGACCACTTCATCGTCGCTTTCTACTTAAGGCAACAGCTTGCCTTTCGCGTTCACAGGACCAGGTACCCTTCTGCCCCCCTTTCTTCCTTTTTCAAGGTAGTTAGCATCTTTTTCTTCGTCATACATCTCTTGCAACTACTTTGGTGACGATCACGGTCTCTTTTCCTTTTTTTAATCATCATATTTGGGGAGCAAATCATGTGATTACACCTTTTGACGATCACGGTGGGACCTCTAGTGCCTATCGTGCTTGTTACTGTCTTCCCCTGCTTGTTTCAGTCCTTAATGTGTGTGGTTCATCTTTAGATTTCACATTTTTTCGTTTATTTCACTGTTGTTTTAAGTTCTGCTGCACTGGGTTAGAAGGCGACGTTGAAGTCGTCGGGATCTGGAAGGCGACAGGGAGTGTCGTCGCTATCTGGTCAATGCTCATGATTCCATCTATTTTTGTGTTTTGGGTTTATTTCAAGTACTCCATCCATGATCTGAGTTGATTTGCACCTGATCCATGCTTTTACAAGTCTGTCAGTCCTTCATGCTATAGGGTTGTTTGACTTTTCGTGCATAATCAGGTATATCTGATCTCTGTCCATTGCGAAGAAGAACGCGACGCTCTTCCTGTCGCGATCTTGGTCGCGACAGGTAGGTTGTCGCCTCTGCTTCTGAGAGCAGGCCGGCCTAATTTCTATTTTGTTAGTCTTATGCTAGATTTTGCATGCACTCCGTTGCACATAGGGCGCATACATACTTCCATATTTTAGTTTAGGATTGCCCTCCTCGTCGACGCCCGCTCTCTCGGCCACATATTCCTTGTGTCCGACTAGAGCACTCGCTTGAGGGCCTCCGTAACTCCCCGCTGACTGTGGATTCCCACACGGCCGCCGGGCTGGTTGTCATGTTGCCACCTAGCATTAGGGTTCGAGCATTGGTGAGTCTGTGAGAATCCTAGTCGAACCCGAAGTTGGAAGCCTCCTCCCTTTAGGAAACCCTTTCTTTGAGGGAACTTACTAAAAGTCAATCCATTAAAAGGCAAAATTGAATCAAATAAAAGAACCATCATCATTGCCAACTGCTTGCTTTGGGTGAGACGTTTTGTGACGGAACACCTTGTTCAAGCCCGTTAAATCAATAATGAACTTGATCCGAGTCTGCCTCTCACGAATGGCCCGTGGCCTCGCAAGGGATTCCATACTCGAGTCTGTGTAAACAGAAAGGACACACAAACTCACATATAAAATTCACCATTTTATATATATTACATCAGATTTACATAGACAAATTTCAACAAAAGTACAAGAGCCTGGGGCATACCCCTAGGTAAACTGGTACAACTGAGGAAAGAAACTACACTGCTACGGAAGCTACACTGCTGGAGGTGCTAGTCCAACACTGCTGCGGCGTGGCCCTGAACTGGAAGACGGTAACGAAACTCCTCCTCGCCCTCGCCTGTGGGGGGTAGAGGTGAGCCTCACTAGTCACTGGCTCAGTAGGAACTCCCCCAACTCGAGCAAACCATACACAAGTACAGAAGCAGTAAACTATTCTAGCAATTTATAGCACAACTACGCAGGATATCAAAGCAGTAATTATACTTACCATTTGTCGACTTTATTAACAAAATAAATAAATAAACGGCAAACCTAAATCACGAGTATGAGCTAAAGTACAGACCGCCACACTCGAGCCATGTAGCTGTTTCGCGACACCAGTAACAGACTCGGACAACAAACACAGGTCTACCTCTCAGTCTCACAGCCACGGACGAAAGGTCCAGCTGCCGCTCCACGCGGAAAAATCAAACAACTATGCAGTGAGGCATTGGAAAGGACTAGCTGGGGACCAGTGTCGACAACTGTTGTCTGTACCCCCAACTAAGAGTGCGCTACAAGTGACTAAAAACAAACTCAAGAGTCACTGTCCCACTGTCGTCTTTCCCTCAGCCACACGAACAACTCACAACAAAGGAGTAAGGGTGTCCAGGAAAGACGACACAGACCTCAATGGTACAACACACAAGTACCGGGACAAGCCCCGAGCTATCAGCCTGGCGTCACAGAGAACCAGGGGCACCTAACTAGAGAGGTAACCACGGTAAGCTTCGTACTACCTGCCACGCACACAAAACTACGTGCGCACTGCACAAACCACGTGAAATCTGACGATATTCACGAGTACAACTGTCCACAACACGTGAAACAGTGTGTCTCGCATGCATATCATGCAGACACCTAAACCACTAGCTAGCTACGTAACCAACATGCTAGTCTCGGAAACATGCGCTCCCAGAGTGCCATGTACCCACGGTATTACCAAATAACATCGAATAATAATAATCGAATAATCATATCACATAAATCATGCACATTTAGACCCCTCGGCTGAGGTCGCGATATGGGCCCAAGTCGCATTCAGAACGCGACGGCCCGATAAGGCGTGTCATATCATCGAACGCAACGCACCACCATGTCGCGTTCCCCATCTGAACGCGATGGTCGACCTGTCGCTTTCAGATCGCGACAGGGGGTTCCGTCGCCTTCACAAGCGGAAACCCTAATCTGGGATCCCCTCCACGGATTACCACCCTACACCATGCAAACCACCCTTAATTCCTGTTTTTCATGCTTTTGTGAATCCCTAGTCATGGTATTTATAGTTAGGAAAGCAAATAACTGATCAAACAACCCTCCTTCACAATCCACAGTCCGAAAAAACAAGACGAGTCACCTACTTCCGCGAAGAACATGCAGAACGGCGATTCCTCGGCGTTTCTTGTGACGGAACGCCTCGGCCAAGCCCGTTAAACCAATAACGTACTTGATCCGAGTCCGCCTCCCGCGAACGGGCCGAAGCCTCGCAAGGGATACCAAACCACAGTTCGTGTAAACACAAAGGAACACACCACATTTTATACATATATCACAAGTTTACATAGCCAAATTTCCACAAAACTGAAAAGAAGTACAAGAGCCTGGGGCATACCCGAGGTATAACTGAAGAAAGTAAACAACTAACTAAACTACACAACACTACACTGCTGGAGCTGCTACTACATAGCTGGAGGCCCGACCCTGCAACCGCTACGGTGCGGCTCTGAACTGGACGACGGTCGTGAAACGTCCTCCTCGCTCTCACCTGTGGGGGTAGGGGTGAGCCTCGCTAGTCACTGGCTCAGTAGGGAACTCCCCCAACACCGAGCAAACCAAAACCACAGGTACGAAAATAGTAAACAGTACCAACAATTTATAGAATAGCTAAGCAGAATATTAAAGCTGTTAAAGTACTCACTGTCTGCCGACTACGAGAAACAACTGTACTAATTAAACGGCAAAAACCAGTACAGGTGTACAAGCTAAAGTAGAGACAGCCAAACACGAGCCATGTGAACTGGTTCGCGACACCAGAAACTGACTCGGACAAGCTAACACAGGTCTACCACTCAGTCTCGCAGCCACGGACGAAAGGTTCAGCTGCCGCTCCACGTGAAAAGTCAAGCAACTGTGGAGACCAACTAAACACCACCACCTGTGTACCACACGGTCACAGGCCCATGCCTGGCACTCTAGAGATCCTGGCTCGGAACTCTATAGAGTGAGACACTGGAAAAGGACTAGGGGGGTCCAGTACGTCTACTGGTGTCCGTACCCCCAACTACGAGCGCGCTACAAGTGACTAAAGACAAACACAAGTGTCACTGTCCCACTGTCGTCTTTCCCTCAGCCGGATGTGCAACCAAACACAAGAGTGAGGGTGTCCAGGTCAGACGACACAGACCTCGGCGGTACACACAAGTACCGGGACAAAGCCCCGAGCTATAGCCTGGCTCACAAAGAACCTGCGGCACCCAACTAGAGAGGTAACCACGGTAGGCGTCGTACTACTCGCCACGTACACAGAACCACGTGCACATCACACACAAACCATGTGAAACCAACATAACCACAAGTAACAATGGTCCACTACATGTGAACCCAACTAGACTTGCGTAAACAATGCGCAGTCACGAAAGTAAGTAACTATCTGCATACCTTGTATGCTAAACACGGAAACTACGTGCACTCAGTGCACCACAGGTGCCCATGCACATGCATATCAAAAAATACTATAATTAGCTATTTCAGTTTATACACATGCTGGTGGCAACATCGATTGCCGCTTACAGTATATAGACGGCAAGGGATCTGGCCGTCTACATCCTGGCTGATGAGCTTGGCGACAAACGATATTGACGCCAAGTTCTTCGGCCTCAAACCCTGCAGAAACCCTAATCCGAATCTACAGGTTTCCCAACCATTTTAACTACAGAAAAAACATACATAAACAATTCCTTTAACACGCCAGAACCCAAAACAACCCATTACTGCATGCTTTGCTTAATAAATTACTCAACCACCCTTTATCCTCGTATGGTGCAATCGTATCCGAAAATGCATTAACATGCTAATTCAGGTAGTTACGTCGCGTTTTAATGTTTCTACGGAGTTAACCGGGTTCGTCCCCTACCTCAAAACACGCTAGAACCTCCCACAATCTTCCGGTTCACGCCGAGCCCTCCGCGAGCTCCCACAGGAATTGCACCACGATACGGTGTTTCCTCACGCAATTCAGCGACGCCACGCGTTCCACGATCCTCCAAGCACCCTCAGTACCTGTTGGAAGCTTTAGGAACACTGGGGCAACAAGCTGGGGCAAGGGGGATTGAGAACAGGGTAGGAAACCTGCCCTCGGGTGAGCCTATAACCTACATCAATCTCAGGTTGGCGTCAACCCCCAAGCCGCCAATAGCAACCGCCACCTTAAACGTCCACATCCTGTGCCGCCAAGATCATGCAGTAAACGACCAACATACCTGGACGTCAACAGGTCAACGACTACCCCTGGCCGCCAACTCCAACTGAACTGCAGCAGGTCCTGTTTCATTTCAGGACCAAACCTGCACTTCACCTGCTCAAGCCACACATCCACACCATGGATTCCACACAACCAACTCACACTGGCCTCACAACGGCCAACACAACCAACACACACATGATCTGCATGGATCCAAAAAGCACACGACGTACATTCTTTCCGCTTCACACGAGATTTCCGTGCTGAGATCACGCAAACCCGCGAGCTTTCACGCTGAAATCCACCAGAAAACCCGCACAACCTCTCCCTCTGGCCAAGCAGAACACATTGTGGTTCTTCCTGGCTGGGGTTATTTAAAAACCCTCAGCGGTTAAGAACGCGACATATCGTCGCGTCGCGACCTAATCGCGACGTAGCTAGACGTCGCCTTCCTAACAGCTGACGTCTGTAAGTCACCTAGCACCCAATACGTGGCGCACATGCAGACGATCAGGGCCACAAAGCGGCAACAAGAACGCGACGGGAAAGAGTGTCGCGTTCAGAACGCGACACCCCCTACTGTCGCGATCACAGACAGAGAACCCTGGGTACTGTAGGCCCAAACTATCAGCCCAGTAAGCCCCAGAAACACGAGCGCACACCAAACACAAGTCACATGGCCTCACAAGTACTGAACACAAGATCCACAAGGATCCGAAAAATATGCGACGTTACACATTTTCTCTTTCTTTTGTCTGCACAGGATTGTTTGTTTAGGAAACTAGGTGTCCATTTAGGTAAGGTTGTCTTCTACGTCTGGATAGGCGTCTTTCACACAAAAAAAAACTCTTACTCTTCAAACATGGAGTCTTACTTGAACCCGGTCTATGATGGTGAGAATCTAGATGCTGCCTTCTACACCTCCCAAAACTATGAGGAATCTCTCCTCATGATCTCTTCGAGGAGTCGACCCGACCCTGGGTCGCCACAGTCCATGCCAGTGAGAGTCACCGTCCCGACGATGGTGGCCCGTCACAAACAGTCCATTCCCCTCAGGCAGATGATCAAGCTGCTCAACTCATGCGCCGAATATCTCACCTTGATCAATCCTAAATCCAAAATCTCATGACGGCTCTCAAAGGAAAGGCCGCATCATCGCCCTCACTCAAGCGGGCACCTCTCGCCCCATGGCATCTACCTTCGGCCCCCGTGTCGTCATGGGACAAGCCGACAATACTCCCATCCGGCCACGAGCCATTCGATTCACTCCCTTTGAGTCTGAGCACTACCATCCACGTGAGTCGATTCCGATGCCGGTGGAAAGTTATGCCAAGTTCTTTCGCTGAAGGGGTGGGAATAAATCGGAGGGGGTGACTATATCGGCGATATTCATGCACCCATATCTACGACCTGGGATGGAGATCTCGAGCCGAGTTGAACACGACTTCCGATCACCATGATAGGCCGACTCCGTGTG
Source organism: Colocasia esculenta (assembly GCA_014218235.1). Taxonomy (NCBI): domain Eukaryota; kingdom Viridiplantae; phylum Streptophyta; class Magnoliopsida; order Alismatales; family Araceae; genus Colocasia; species Colocasia esculenta. The sequence continues at coordinate 5,561,520 of CM024758.1, forward strand.
TTGGCCTTGCCAGCGATTCGCGTAATCGAGGGAGGCGCTACTGCCAGAAAAATTGGAATCTAGGAGATCGACGTCTGGAATCACAATTTTAGAGTGTGAAACGAAGGTTTTTCGACCTAGAAACGACCATCTTATCGTCTGAGGCAATAAGGGGGTGACGGGCGCCTCTGAGTGTCGATTCCAAATTGGGGTATTATAAGCGGTTCTGATAACCGAGCGGAAAGTTATGCCCGTTTGAGCGAATGGGTGTCCGTATGCGATCGCATCGGCAACCCGCGACCATGCTCTCATAGAGGAATTTGGGCGCAAGACCGGAAATCTCTGAATGCGACCTTGTGCCGACCAGGTCGAAGTGCCGATTCTGAATTGAGACCTCACGGGCGGTTTCGATCGTCGGCGAACAAATATCTGCGTCCTACCGAAGGTGTACGACAATCGGTGTGCTAATACACATGCTCCACAGCGGAATTTCGGCCCCGGAATAGGATTCGCAAAACCAGCGCCCTGTCGACCGTCCCGGAGTGCCGATTCCGAATTGTGGTCACATAAGCGATTCTGATGGCCGGGCGGAAAGTTATGCCCAGTTCTTTCGTTGAAGGGGTGGGAATAAACCAGAGGGGGTGACTATATCGGAATTGTTCGTGCACCCATATCTACGACCTGGGATGGAGATCTCGAGCCGAGTTGAACACGACTTCTGATCACTGTGATAGGCCGACTCCGTGTGTTGGCCCCGCCAGCGATTCTCGTAATCGAGGGTGGCGCTACTGCCAGAAAACCTTGGAATCGGGGAGATCATCGGGTGGAAACCCAATTTCGGAGTGCGAAATGAAGGTCTTTCGACCCCGAAACGACGTCTTATCGCCTGAGGCAATAAGGGGCGATGGGCGCCTCTGAGTGTCGATTATGAATTGGGGTATTATAAGTGGTTCTGATAACCGAACGAAAAGTTATGCCTGTTTAAGCGAAGGGGTGTCCGTATGCGATCACATCGGCAGCCCAAGACCACGCTCCCGGAGAGGAATTTGGGCGCCGGACCGGAAATCTCCGAATGCGACATTGTGCCAACGGGTCGAAGTGTCGATTCTGAATTGGGGCCTCGTAGGCAGTTTTGATTAGGGGTGTTCAAATTTCGGTTCAAACCGAAGAACCGAACCGGACCAAACCGAATTGGCTGTTCGGTTCGGTTTGGACCGAAATTCGGTTCGATTCGGTTTCACAAATTGTGAAACCGAACCGAACCGTATAACCAAAAAAAACTGATTTTTAATATAATTATAATAATATTTATATTACAAGTATTAAAAATGTAATTATATGACTAAATTCACATATAATATGTATATTTTTTAATTTTATTCTTATTTTTATTGTATAAATATTAATAACTTTAATTATATTTAATTAAATATAGAAATTCGGTTTGAAACGAACCGAACCGAAATAACTCCGGTTCGGTTCGGTTCAGGTTGAGATGTATGTTCGGTTCGGTTCGGGTTGGCCAAAAATTGGCCAACCCGGACCGAACCGAACCGTTGTACACCCTAGTTTTGATCGCCGGACAAACAAATATCCGCGTCCTACCCAAGGTGTACGATAATCGGTGTACTAGTACACACGCTCTGCGGTGGAATTTCAGCCTTGGAACGGAATCCTGCGAAACCAGTGCCCTATTGACCGTCTCGGAGTGCCTATTCCGAATTGTGGTCACATAAGAGATTTTGATGCCAGGGCAGAAAGTTATGCCCAGTACTTCGCTGAAGGGGTGGGAATAAACCAGAGGGGGTGACTATATAGGCGATGTTTGTGCACCCATATCTACGACCTGGGATGGAGATCTCGAGCCGAATTGAACACGACTTCCGATCGCCGTGATAGGTTGACTTGTGTGTTGGCCCTGCCAGCGATTCGCGTAATCGAGGGAATCGGGGAGATCGTCAGCTGGATTCGCAATTTCTGAGTGCGAAACGAATGTTTTTCGACCCCGAAACGACGTCTTATCGCTTGAGGCAATAAGGGGGTGACGGGCGCCCCTGAGTGTGATTCCGAATTGGGGTATTATAAGTAGTTCTGATAATCGAGTGGAAAGTTATGCACGTTTGAGCGAAGGGTGTTCGTAGGCGATCGCATTGGCAGCCCACGACCACGCTCCCTGAGAGGAATTTGGGCGCCGGAACGGAAATCTCCGAATGCGACCTTGTGCCGATCGGGCCGAAGTGCCGATTCTGAATTGGGGCCTCGCGGGCGGTTTCGATCGTCGGGCGAACAAATATCCACGTCCTACCCAAGGTGTACGACAATCAGTGTACAAGTACACACACTCCACGGCGGAATTTTGGCTCCGGAACAGAATTTTGCGAAACCAACGCCCCGTCGATCATCTCGGAGTGTCGATTCCGAATTGTGGTCACATAAGCGATTCTGATGCCCGGGCGGAAAGTTATGCCCAGTTCTTTCGTTGAAGGGTGGGAAAAAAACGGAGGGGGTGACTATATCAGCGATATTCGTGCACCCATATCTACGACTGCGATGGAGATCTCGAGCCGAGTTGAACACGACTTCTGATCACCGTGATAGGCTGACTCCGTGTGTTGGCCCCGCCAGTGATTCGCGTAATCGATGCAGGCGATCCTGCAAGAAAACCTTGGAATCGGGGAGATCGTTAGATGGAATCGCAATTTCAGAGTGCGAAACGAAGGTTTTTCGACACCGAAATGACGTCTTATCACCTGAGGCAATAAGGGGGTGACGGGCGCCCCTGAGTGTCGATTCTGAATTGGGGCAATATAAGCGGTTCTGATAACCGAGCGGAAAGTTATGCCTGTTTGAGCGAAGGGGTGTCCGTATGCAATCGCATCGGTAGCCCGCGACCATGCTCCAAAGAGGAATTTGGGCGTCGGACCGGAAATCTCCGAATGTGACCTTGTGCCAACTGGGTCGATGTGCCGATTCCGAATTGGGGCCTCGCGGGCGATTTCGATCGCCGGGCGAACAAATATCCGCATACTACCAAGGTGTACGACAATCGGTGTACTAGTCCACACGCTCCGCGGTGGAATTTTGGCCCCATAACGAAATTCCCCGAAACCAGCGCCTTGTCGACCGTCTCGGAGTGTCGATTCTGAATTATGGTCACATAAGTGATTCCGATGTCTTGGCGGAAAGTTATGCCCAATTCTTTCGCTGAAGGGGTGGGAATAAACCGAAGGGGGTGACTATATCGGCGATGTTCGTGCACCCAAATCTATGACCTGGGATGGGGATCTCAAGCTGAGTTGAACACTACTTCCGATCGTCGTGATAGGCCGACTCCGTGTGTTGGCCCCGCCAACAATTCGCGTCATCGAGGGAGGCGCTACTTCCAGAAATCTTGGAATCGGGGAGATCATCGACTGGAATCGTAATTTAATAGTGCGAAATGAAGGTTTTTCGACCCCAAAATGACGTCTTATCTCCTGAGGCAATAAGGGGGCAACATGCGCCTCTGAGTGTCGATTCCGAATTTGGGTATTATAAGCAGTTCTGATAACCGAGTGGAAAGTTATGCCCGTTTGAGCGAAGGCATGTCCGTATGCGATCGCATCGGCAGCCCGCGACCACTCTCCCGGAGAGGAATTTGGGCGCCAGACAGAAAATCTCTGAATGTGACCTTGTGCCGATCGGTCGAAGTTCCGATTCTGAATTGGGGCCTCGCATGCGGTTTTGATCACCGAGTGAACAAATATTCGCGTCCTACCCAAGGTGTACGACAATCGGTGTACTAGTACACACGCTCCGTGGCAAAATTTTGGCCCCACAACGGAATTTTGTGAAACCAGCGCCCTGCCGACCGTCTCGGAGTGCCGATTCCGAATTGTGGTCACATAAGCAATTCGGATGCCCGGGCGGAAAGTTATGCCCAGTTCTTTCGCTGAAGGGGTGGGAATAAACTGGAGGGGTGACTATATCGGCGATGTTCGTGCACCCATATCTATGACCTGGGGTTGAGATCTCGAGCCGAGTTCAATACGACTTCCTATCACCGGGATAGGACGACTCCATGTGTTTGCCCCTCCAGCGATTCGCGTAATCGAGGGAGGCACTACTGCCAGAAAACCTTGGAATAGGGGGGATCGTCGGCTGGAATCGCAATTTCGGAGTGCGAAACTAAAGTTTTTCGACCCCGAAACAATGCCTTATCGGTTGAGGCAATAAGGGGGCAATGGGCGCCTCTGAGTGTCAATTCCGAATTGGGGTCTTATAAGCGATTCTGATAACCGAGCGGAAAGTTATGCCCGTTTAAGCGAAGGGGTGTCCATATGCGATCGCATCGGCAGCCCGCGACCACGCTCCCGTAGAGGAATTTGGGCGCCAGACCGGAAATCTCTGAATGCTACCTTGTGCCGACCGGGTCGAAGTGCCGATTCCGAATTGGGCCTCACGGGCGGTTTTGATCATCGGGTGAATAAATATCCGCATTCGACCCAAGGTGTACGATAATCGGTGTACCAGTACACACGCTCCGCGATGGAAATTCGGCCCCGGTACAAAATTCGCGAAACCAGCGCTATTTCGACTGTCTCGGAGTGTCGATCTGAATTCTGGTCACATAAGCGATTCCAATGCCCGGGTGGAAAGTTATGCCCAGTTCTTTTGCTGATGGGGTGGGAATAAGCTGGAGAGGCTGACCATATCGGTGATGTTCGTGCACCCACATCTACGACCTGGGGTGGAGATCTCAAGCTGAGTTGAACACGACTTCTGATCGCCGTGATAGGCCGACTCTGTGTGTTGTCTCTGCCAGCGATTCACGTAATCGAGGGAGGCGCTACTGCTAGAAAACCTTGGAATCGGGGAGATCGTCGGCTGGAATTGCAATTTCAGAGTGTGAAATGAAGGTTTTTCGACCCCAAAATGACATCTTATCGCCTAAGTCAATAAGGGGATGACGGATGCCTCTGAGTGCCGATTCCGAATTGGGGTCTTATAAGCGATTCTGATAGTCGAGCGGAAAGTTATGCCCATTTGAGCGAAGGGGTGTCCGTATGCGATAGCATCGGCAGACCGCGACCACGCTCCCGGAGAGGAATTTGGGCGCCGAACTGGAAATCTCTGAATGCCACCTTGTGCCGACAGGGTCGAAGTGCTGATTCCAAATTGGGGACTCGCGGGCGGTTTCGATCACCGGGCGAACAAATATCTGTGTCCTACCCAAGGTGTACAACAATTGGTGTACTAGTACACACGCTCCGCGGTGGAAGTTCGGCCCCAGAATGGAATTCTGCGAAATCAGCGCCCTGTCGACCGTCTCGGAGTACCTATTCTGAATTGTGGTCACATAAGCGATTCCGATGCCCGGGCAGAAAGTTATGTTCAGTTCTTTCGCTGAAGGGGTGGGAATAAACCGGAGGGGGGTAACTATATCGGCGATGTTCGTGCTCCCATATCTATGACCTGGAGTGGAGATCTCGAGCCGAGTTAAACACGACTTCCGATCATCGTGATAGGCCGACTCCGTGTGTTGGCCCCGCCAGTGATTCGCGTAATCGATGCAGGTGCTACTGCCAGAAAACCTTAGAATCGGGGAGATCGTCAGCTGGAATCGTAATTTTGGAGTGCGAAATGAAGGTTTTTCAACCCCTAAACGACATCTTATCACTGAGGCAGTAAGGGGGCGACGGGCGCCTCTGAGTGCCGATTCTGAATTGGGGTCTTATAAGCGATTCTAATAACCGAGCGGAAAGTTTTGCCCGTTTGAGCGAAGGGGTGTCCGTATGCGATCGCATCGGCAGGCCGCGACCACGCTCCCAGAGAGGAATTTAGGCGCCGGACCGAAAATCTCTGAATGCGACCTTGTGCCGACCGAGTCGAAGTGTCGATTCCGAATTGGGGCCAAGCGGGCGGTTTCGATCGCTAGGCAAACAAATATTCGCGTCCTACCCAAGGTGTACAACAATCGACGTACTAGTACACACACTCCATGGCGGAAGTTCGGCCCCAGAATGGAATTCTGCGAAATCAGCGCCATGTCGACTGTCTCGGAGTGCCGATTCCGAATTGTGGTCACATAAGTGAATCCGATGCCCGGGCAGAAAGTTATGCTCAGTTCTTTCACTGAAGGGGTGGGAATAAACCGGAGGGGGTGACTATATCGGCGATGTTCATGCTCCCATATCTATGACCTGGGGTGGAGATCTCGAGCCGAGTTAAACACGACTTCCGATCATCGTGATAGGCCGACTCCGTGTGTTGGCCCCGCCAGTGATTCGCGTAATCGATGGAGGCGCTACTGCCATAAAACCTTGGAATCGGGGAGATCGTCAGCTGGAATCACAATTTTGGAGTGCGAAATGAAGGTTTTTCAACCCCTAAACGACATCTTATCACCTAAGGCAGTAAGGGGGCGACGGGCGCCTCTGAGTGCCGATTCCGAATTGGGGTCTTATAAGCGATTCTAATAACCGAGCGGAAAGTTATGCCCGTTTGAGCGAAGGGGTGTCCGTATACGATCGAATCGACAAGCCGCGACCACGCTCCCAGAGAGGAATTGGGCGCCGGACCGGAAATCTCCGAATGCGACCTTGTGCCGACCGAGTCGAACTGTCGATTCCGAATTGGGGCCAAGCGGGGGGTTTCGATCGCTGGGCAAACAAATATCCACGTCCTACCCAAGGTGTATGATGATCGGTGTACTAGTACAGATGCTCTGCGGTGGAATTTCGGCCCCGGAATGGAATTCCGCAACATCAGCGCTCTGTCGATCGTCTCGGAGTGCCGATTTTGAATTGTGGTCACATAAGCGATTCCGATGCCCGGGCGGAAAGTTATGCCCAGTTCTTTCGTTGAAGGGGTGAGAATAAACTATAGGGTGTGACTATATCGGTGATGTTCGTGCACCCATATCTATGACCTGGGTAGAGATCTCAAGCCGAGTTGAACACGACTTCCGATCGCCGTGATAGGCCGACTTCGTGTGTTGGCCCCGCCAGCAATTCGCGTAATCGAGGGAGGCGCTACTGCTAGAAAACCTTAGAATCGGGGAGATCGTTGGCTGGAATCGAAATTATGGAGTGCGAAACGAAGGTTTTTCGACCCCGAAACGACGTCTTATCACTTGAGGCAATAAGGGGGTGACGGGCGCCTCTGAGTGTCGATTCTGAATTTGGGTCTCATAAGCGATTCTGATAACCGAGCGGAAAGTTATGCCCGTTTGAGCGAAGGGGTGTCCGTATGCGATCGCATCGGCATCCCGCGACCACGCTCCCGGAGAGGAATTTGGGCGCCGGACCGGAAATCTCCGAATGCGACCTTGTGTCGACCGGGTCGAAGTTTCAATTCCGAATTAGGGCCTCGCGGGCGGTTTCGATCGCCGGGCGAACAAATATCCGCGTCCTACCCAATGTGTACGACAATTGGTGTACTAGTACACACGCTCCACGGCGGAATTTTGGCCCCAGAATGGAATTCTGTGAAATCAGCATCCTATCGACCATCTCGAAGTGCCGATTCCGAATTGTGGTCACATAAGCAATTCGGATGCCCGGGCGGAAAGTTTTGCTCAGTTCTTTCGCTGAAGGGGTGGGAATAAACCGAAGGGGGTGATGATATCGGTGATGTTCGTGCACCCATATCTATAACCTGGGGTGGAGATCTCGAGCCGAGTTAAACTCGACATCCGATCGTCGTGATAGGCCGACTCCGTGTGTTAGCCCCGCCAGCGATTCGCGTAATCGAGGGAGGCGCTACTGCCCGAAAACTTTTGAATCGGTGAGATCGTCGGCTGGAATCGCAATTACAGAGTGTGAAACTAAGGTTTTTTTCACCCCAAATTGACGTCTTATTTCCCGAGCGATAAGGGGGTGACGGGCGCCTCTGAGTGCCGATTCTGAATTGGGATCTTATAAGCGATTCTCATAACCGAGCGGAAAGTTATGCCTGTTTGAGCGAAGGCGTGTCCGTATGTTATCGCGTCGGCAGCCCGCGACCATGCTCCGGGAGAGGAATTTGGGCGCCGGATCAGAAATCTCCTAATGCGACCTTGTGCCGACCGGGTCGAAGTGCCGATTTTGAATTGGGGCCTCGCGGGCGGTTTTGATCGCCAGGCGAACAAATATTCACGTCGTACCCAAGGGGTACGACAATCGGTTTACTAGTACACACGCTCCCGCCGGAATTTCGGCACTGAAACATAATTCTGCGAAATCAGTGCCCTGTCGACCGTCTCGGAGTGTCGATTCCGAATTGCGGTCACATAAGCGATTCCGGTGCCTGGGCGGAAAGTTATGCCGAGTTCTTTCGCTGAAGGGGTTCGAATAAACCGGAGGGGGTGACCATATCGGCGATGTTCGTGCACCCATATCTATGACCTGGGGTGGAGATCTCGAGCCCAGTTGGACATGACTTCTGATCACCGTGATAAGCTGACTCTGTGTGTTGGCCCCGCGAGTGATTCGCGTAATCGAGGGAGGTGCTACTGCTAGAAAACGTTGGAATCGGGGAGATCGTAGGCTGGAATCACAATTTTGGAGTGCGAAACGAAGGTTTTTCGACCCCAAAACAATGTCTTATCATTAAGGCAATAAGGAGGCGACGGGCACCTCTAAGTGTCGATTCCAAATTGGGGTCTTATAAGCGATTCTGATAACCGAGCTGAAAGTTATGCCCGTTTGAGGGAAGGGGTGTCTGTATGCGATCACATCTGCAGCCCGCGACCACGCTCCCGGAGAGGAATTTTGGCACCGGACCGGAAATGTCTGAATGCGACCTTGTGCTGACCGGGTCGAAGTGCCGATTCCGAATTGGGGCCTCGCGGGCGGTTTCGATCGCCAAGCGAACAAATATCCACGTCCTACCCAAGGGGTACGACAATTGGTGTACTAGTACACACGCTTTGCGGCGGAATTTTGGCCCTAGAACGGAATTTCAAGAAATCAGCGCCCTATCGACCGTCTTGGAGTGCTGGTTCCGAATTGTGGTCACATAAGCGATTCTGATACTCGGGCGGAAAGTTATGCCATGTTCTTCGCTGAAGGGGTGGGAATAAACCGGAGGGGGTGACTATATCGGCGTTGTTCGTGCACCATATCTACGACCTGGGGTAGAGATCTCGAGCCGAGTTGAACACGACATCCGATCGCTGTGATAGGCCGACTCCGTGTGTTGGCCCAGCTAGGGATTCGCATAATCGAGGGAGGCGCTACTGCCAGAAAACCTTGGAATCAGGAAGATCATCGGCTAGAATTACATTTTAGAGTGCAAAATGAAGGTTTTTCGACCCCGAAATGACGTCTTATCGCCTGAGGGAATAAGGGGGCGACGGACAACTCTGAGTGCCGATTCCGAATTAGGGTCTTATAAGCAATTCTGATAATTGAGCGGAAAGTTATGCCCGTTTTAGCGAAGGACTGTCTGTATGATATCGCATCGGCAGCCCGCGACCACGCTCCCGGAGAGGAATTTGGGCGTCGGATCGCAAATCTCCGAATGCGAACTTGCGCCAGAACGGAATTCTACGAAATCACCCTCTTGTCAACCGTCTCGGAATGCCGATTCTGAATTGTGGTCACATGAGTGATTCCGATACCCGGGCGGAAAGTTATCCCAAGTTCTTTCACTGAAGGGATGAGAATAATACAGAAGGGGTGACTATGTCGGCGATGTTTGTGCAACCATATTTATGGCCTAGGAAGGAGTTCTCGCACCGAGTTGAACACAACTTCCGATCCTCATGATCGGCCGACTCCGTGTTGTGGCACCACCACTGATTCGCGTCATCGAGGGAGACGTTACTACAAGAAAACGTAGAAAACGGGGAGATCGTCAGCTGGAATCACAGTTTTGGAGCCTGAAACGGAGATTTTTCGACTCGAAAATGACGCCTTATCATCGGGAAGCAATAACGGGTGACGAGCGCCCCTGTGTGACGATTCCAAATTGGGGTCTTATAAGCGATTCCGATAGTCGAGCGGAAAGTTATACCCGTTTAAGCGAAGGGGTGTTCATATACAATCGCATTGGGAGCCTGCTACCACGCTCTCGGAGGCGAATTCGGGCGCCGAACCGGAAATCTCCAAATCCAACCTCTTACCGACCGAACCGAAGTGCCGATTCCGAATTGGGGCCTCGCGGGCGGTTCTGATCGCCGGGTGAAGAAATATCCGCGTCTTACCGAAGGGCTGCGCAATCGTTGTACTAGTACACACGTGTTGAACCACTCTATATTTACCCTTATATTTTGGTGATAACAAAATTTATGATTAAATAAATAAAGTGAGAGCTTTCCTGAAGAAGAAGTGAGAGCTTTTACCCTCATATTTTACCCTCATATTTTACCCTCAAATTGCTCATATAAAAAATGAAGCAAGGCTGAAGAAGAAGTGAGAGCTTTCCTGAAGATTTTTCAAGAGTGTACATCCGGGAAGAACCTCAACTCCACATACACTCAAAGGAAAAGAGAGAAAGAGCCTGAGCCCAAGAAGAAGCGTTCAAGCATCTGAAGCCCTCAAGCTTCAAGCTCCTTCTCCTCTCTTCACTCTCTCTGTGTGCATCTTTGTAATCTGGGGAGAGTCTTTTTGCTGAGAGTTCTTTTAGTTGGTTTTCATTTGTTCCAACTCTCAGCTTTGTTCTTTCTTTTCTAAGAAAGACTTATGTCCAGCCGTAGGACTGTATACAGTGTAGAACCTAGCTAGGGGTTTATGTCTAGCAGAACCGCACTGGGGTTTGTACCAGGAGGTTGGCTTCTTTACCTGTAAGAGAAGTGGGTTGCCTTCTTGCCCGGGAAAGAGAAGAAGACCAGCTGGGGTGCTGGGTGTTGTAGTGTCCTTAAGGGGGACTGTACCCTTGGTTAGTGAAACCCCAGAGGTTGCTTGGGGACTGGACGTAGGACTTCCATGTGGGAAGGGCCGAACCAGGATAAATTCCTTGTGTCATTTGTGTGATTGTTTATTTGCTTCCGTACTGCTACTCTTTATCACACTAAACTAACCAACCTTCAAATGTTAATTTCTGTGTTTAAGTTTCTATTTCAGATTTCAGAAAAACCTATTCACCCCCCCCCACCTCTAGGTTAGCTTGCTGCCGTACCAAAATGCCAACAACACGCTCCGGGGTGGAATTTCGACCTCGGATGGAATTCCGCGAAATCATCGTCTTGTCGACCGTCTCGGAATGCCAAATCTGAATTGTGGTCACATGAGCGATTCCGATACCCGGAGGAAAGTTATGCCCGGTTCTTTCACTGAAGGGGTGAGAATAATACGGAAGTGGTGACTATATCGGCGATGTTTGTGCACCCATATTGACGGCCTGGGGAGGAGTTCTCGAGCCGAGTTGAAGACAACTTCCAATCTTCGTGATCGGCTGACTCCGTGTTGTGGCCCCACCAGTGATTCGCATTATCGAGGAGACGTTACTGCAAGAAAACTTGGAAACGGGAAGATCGTCGGCTGGAATCACAGTTTTGGAGCCCAAAACGGAGTTTTTCGAGTAAAAAATGACGTCTTTTTGCCAGGGGCAATAATAGGCAACGATTGCCCCTGTGTGACGATTCCAAATTACGGTCTAATAACATATTCCGATAACCGACCGGAAAGTTCCGAATTGGGGCATCGCGGGCGGTTCCGACTCCCGGACGAATAAATATCCGTGTCCGACCGGAGGGTACGGCAGTCGGTGTACTAGTACACACGCTCCGGGGTGAATTTTGGCCCCTGAACGGAATTCCGCGAAACCAGCGCCCTTTCGACCATCTCGCAGTGCCGATTCCGAATTGTGGTAACATAAGCGATTCCGATGCCTGTGCGGAAAGTTATGCCCAATTCTTTCGCTGGAGGGGTGGGAATAAACCAGAGGGGGTGACTATATCGGCGTTGTTCGGGCACCCATATCCACGACCTGGGGAGGAGATCTCGCGTCGAGTTGAACACGTCTTCCGATCGCTGTGACTGGGCGGCTCCGCGTGTGGGCACCGCCATCGATTCGCGTAATCGAGGGAGTCTTGAGCAAAGGGGTGTCTGTATGCGATCGCATCGGGAGCCCGCGAACATGCTCCCGGAGGTGAATTTAGGCGTCGAACTGTAAATCTCTAAATATGACCTCTTACCGACCGGCCGAAGTGTCGATTCCGAATTGGGGTCTCGCGGGCGGTTCCGATTGTCGGGCGAAGAAATATCTGCCTCTTATCGAAGGGGTGCGCAATCGGTGTACTAATACACACGCTCTGGGGTGGAATTTTGGCCTCTGAACGGAATTTCACAAAATCTCCGTCTTGTCGACAGTCTCGGAATGCCGATTCCGAATTGTGGTTAAATGAGCGATTCTGAAACCCAGGCGAAAAGTTATGCCCAGTTCTTTCACTGGAGGGGTGAGAATAATACGGAATGGGTGACTATATCGGCGATGTTTGTGCACCCATATTTACAGCCTGGGGAGGAGTTCTCGCGCCGAGTTGAACACAACTTCTGATCGTCGTGATCGGCCGACTCCATGTTGTGTCCCCACCAGTGATTCGCGTCATCGAAAGAGACGTTACTGCTAGAAAACCTGGGAAACAGGGAGATCGTTGGCTGGAATCGCAATTTTGGAGCCCGGAACGGAGGTTTTTCGAGTTGGAAACGACGTCTTACCGCCGGGAGGTGATAACGAGCGACGAGCGCCCCTATGTGGCGATTCCGAATTGGGGTCTTATAAGTGATTTCGATAACCGAGCAGAAACTTATGCTCGTTTGAGCAAAGCGGTGTCCGTATGCGATCACATCGGGAGCTTGCGACCACACTCCGGAGGCAATTTGGGCGTCGGACCAAAAATCTCCGAATGCGACCTTGTGCCGACCGGGCCAAAGTGCTGATTCCGAATTGGGGCCATGTAGGCGGTTCCGATTGCAGAGCGAAGAAATATCTGCGTCTTACCGAAGGGGTGCGCAATCGGTATACTAGTACACACGCTCCAAGGTGAAATTTCGGCCTCATAATGGAATTCCGCAAAACCATTATGTCGTCAACCATCTCAGAATGCTGATTCCGAATTGTGGCCACATGAGCGATTCCGATACCCGGGCGGAAAGTTTTGTCCGGTTCTTTCACTGAGGGATAAGAATAATACGGAATGAGTGACTATATTGGCGATGTTTGTGCACCCATATTACGTCCTGGGAAGAAGTTATCGCGCCGAGTTCAACACAACTTCCAATCCTCGTGAACGGCCGACTCCGTGTTGTGGTCATGCCAGTGATTCGCGTCATTGAGAGAGATGTTACTGCAAGAAAACCTGAGAAACGGAGAGATCGTCGGCTGGAATCGCAGTTTTGGAGCCTGAAATGGAGGTTTATGCAGTTAGAAACAACGTCTTATCACCGGGAGGTGATAACGGGCCATGAGCGCCCCTGTGTGACTATTTCAAATTGGGGTCTTATAAGCGATTTTGATAACCGAGCGGAAACTTATGCTCGTTTGAGCGAAGCGGTGTCCGTATGCGATCCCATCGGGAGCCTATGACCACACTCCGGGAGGCGAATTTGGTCGCCAGATCAGAAATCTACGAATGCGATCTTGCGCCGACCGGGCCGAAGTGTCGATTTCGAATTGGGGCCTCGTAGGCGGTTCCGAACGCCGGGCAAAGAAATATCTGCATCTTACCAAAGGGGTGCGCGATCAGTGTACTAGTGCACACGCTCCGGGGTGGAATTTCGGCCTCAAAACGGATTCCTCAAAACTGTCGTCTTGTCGACCGTCTCGGAATGTCGATTCCAAATTGTGGTCACATGAGCAATTTCGATACCCGGACGCAAAGTTATGTCCGGTTCTTTCACTGAAGGGGTGAGAATAATACTGAAGGGGTGACTATATCGGCAATATTTATGCACCCATATTTACGGCCTGGGGAGGAGTTCCCGCGCCGAGTTGAACACAACTTCCGATCGTCGTGATCAGCCGACTCTGTGTTGTGGCCCCACCAGTGATTCGCATCATCGAGGGAAACGTTACTACAAGAAACCTTAGAAACGGGGAGATCGTCGGCTGAAATCGTAATTTTGGATCCTGAAACGAAGGTTTCGAGTCGCAAAAGACATCTTATCGCCGGGAGGCAATAACGAGCAACGAGCGCCCCTGTGTGACGATTCCGAATTGGGGTCTTATAAGCGATTCCGATAACCGAGCGGAAGCTTATGCCCGTTTGAGCGAAGCGGTGTCTGTATGTGATCGCATCAGGAGTCTGCGACCACGCTCCCGGAGGTGAATTTGGGCGCCGGACCCGAAATCTCCGAATCCGACCTTGTGCCGATCGGGTTGAAGTTCTGATTCTGAATTGGGGCCTCACGGGCGGTTACAATCGCCGGGCGAAGAAATATCTGCGCCTTACCGAAGGGGTGCGCGATCGGTGTACTACTACACACTCTCCTGGGTGGAATTTCGGCCTCAGAACGGAATTCCGCGAAACTGCTATCTTGTCGACCGTCTCGGAATGTCGATTCAGAATTGTGGTCAGATAAGCAATTCTGATACCGGGCGGAAAGTTATGCTTGGTTCTTTCACTGAAAGGGTGAGAATAATACGGAAGGGATAACTATATCGGCGATGTTTGTGCACCCATACTTACGGCTTGGGGAGGAGTTCTCGCGCCAAGTTGAACACAACTTCCTATCGTCGTGATCGGCCGACTCCGTGTTATGGCCCCACCAGTGATTTCTGTCAGTAACACTTTCAATTATTATCAAGCTAGAGTATGAACATAACACATAGTATTCACATGGTAGATGGAGTCAATCAAGAACACTTAGAATAGCGATTCATATTCTTATGGCTTTCATGTGGGTTGATGACTTTTAGTCCATTGATCAACTAAATAACATGAACATAGTGAGACATACACATGGTTAGCTGCACAACTGCAGAAAACAGCCTCGGGTTGGCCTTTGAATTGCGACGGGTTCAGACGTCACACTTCATAAGACTGTACACAGTCCAAAACACCAATTCACTGTGAAAACACTAAATCATGAAAATTTAGTCTGTCGCCTTCATAACGTGGCTACCAACGAGTTGCGACGACCTAGAATTGTGGCGTCTCGATACGTTGTGTTCTAGAGGGGTTTTCAAATCTGGATATAAAAATTGTTCGGAAAACGAGGGTGGGAAAATAAGTCAAATCGCGACAGCATGTCAGGTCGCGTTCGACACAGGCACTGAAATCCACGCAGCACACAGTTTCATGTGTCAGGGTCGTCAAGTCAAACACATAAACACGATGGGGTGTATGGTCGCCTTTCAGGTAAACCCGACGGTCAAGTACATCGCGTTAATGAGATGAAGAACGCGACGTCTGGAGTGGTCGCATTCATGGATCTTGGCCGAAAACAATGAAAACGGTGCAGTTCCTCATGATTAACCTATAACTCGAAATCTAGGGGTTCTTGGAAAAAATTATGATCATGAAAAGTGTAGAGAACCAAGAGTAGAAGAGAACTAAGGCTTTGGGTTGACCCAATTCAACCTCGGTTGTGTATATCTCAGGATGAAGACGTAAAGCCCTAAATATGCGCGACTCTTAGAAAATGTTTAATACATCTAACATGCTTAATAAAAATTGGGCAAAACAGACGCATATGAAACAAGACTCGGTGTTCTTTCATGTGGTATATGCTACGTTTAGTTTAAGCCCGAGAACACCTACCTTTGGTTGGTTCTAAGAGAAGTTCTTCTCCAGGTCGCAGCAGCACAAGGGTTGGAGAAGAACTCAGTTTGTGGTTGATCATCTCCTCTTCTGGTGCCCTAGCTCGACCTCCCACGATCCCAACAAGATGGTAAACTCAACCCCAAGGAGTTTAGGGAGAGTATTTATAGATTTAGGGTTGTTTGGAGTCTTAATGTAACTAAGAATTGAGGAATTTAGAGTTTGGTTAATCCCTTCCTTCATTTGAGGATTCTCATCCCAATATGAGTGGGAAATCTATTAGGAAACCTCGTATTATGGTTGTGCACGAATTTGGGTAGTTTTAGGAGTCTATTAAACTAGTTTTAGTCCTAATTGGTCTTTCTAATTCAAGTCCAATTAAACCTACGAATTTTCATGATATTTTCTTACTTGAATTTATTTATGGGCCAAAAGTTGTTCATTGCTCTAAATCCCATGATGGGTTGTCAATACACATTGTTTGGAGTCTACCCGTATGTTTATTTTAATTTATGATTCACTTTTGTACACATGATAATGAGTTCTCCGACTTATTCCTTAATTACGATAATAAATCACAATAACTCTTAAACTTGGTCCAAATGATTTTCCTTGACCCAAATTTTTTGATGGGTCATTAGATAATATTATTTAAAGTATAACTATTATTTTTACAAAATTTTTAGATGTATTTATACATATGCGATAATGGTGTGTATGTTCTAGTTTAATTAATCTTTTTTTTATTTATCTCCTATTTTTTATTATCAGAATTCTAGGGTGTTACATTTAATGTATGCATTATATACATTAAAGTTTCAAATTTTGTCATAAATCAAAACCAGAGATGTTAAGATCGATAGTTGTATGGAGAGTCACACTTTTATCCTAACTTTTTTTTACCCGACTAGTGCAGAATTGGCTAAGACCGCAAGCCCCACGTCAACCAAGCAGCCTTAGTAGGCATGGAGCCCATGTCCTAGACAATCCCATGGTAGGTGTGGGGCCCACGGCCCCAACCAATTACGCTCTGGTTAGATAAAAAAAAATTTCTAGTTGGTTGAGATTTAATCATTTCTCTTTTATGAGAGTTACTAGTTATCTGGACATCGATATTATGTGGGCAGTCCCCACCACCCATACTTGTGTCACACCTATGTATCATGATACTCGGACGTTCGAGTAATAGATGTTTTCTTAGTTTTACAGTCAAGTATTTATTATGATGAAATTTAGAATTATGTTTTAAAATTAATATTTATAGGGTAAGTTAATTAAAAATTATCAAATATTTAACTTATTTTTTAGTCACTAATAGAACTGTAATTCACAATAAATATTATCTCTTAATACAATATACGTTAAACTCTGTTATAACAAGGACTTCCCATGTTACACTCAAAGACTGTTAATTAATTTACCCATATTTATATTATCTAACAACACACCAAATATCTCATTAGTCCGAGTCAGCCACTTGACTGGTCGGTTGTGGTGTACAGTGATCCAAATTGTTGGTGGGCCACAAACAGGGATAGATAGCATTTCACACTTGAAAAGAGGCTTTCCAATGCATTTTTTACACATTATTGCACGTTAATTTGTGAAAATAAACCTATTTATTATCATTGTGTAGAATCTTTATGTGTCACCTTTTTAGGAACAGAAGCTTGGATCGCGGTGTAAGAGGAGGGTTTAGCCTCTGAGCCACTCCTTAAATATCCCAATGATCTCTTGGCTTGAATCAAAGTTGGATGTATCGTTATATTGACCTGAATCAGAATCTTATAGTATAGTACTATATATTATTGTCAAAAAAAAAAAGTACAGTACTGTGGTGGCTATTTCTAGCCACCTAAGCCCACGAGGCCCATCATGGCCCATCATGATCTTGCAGGCGGGCACGCCCACGTGTCCTCGGAAGCAACTTGAAGAACCCGAACACGATTTCCGCGCCCAAGCATCTCCAGGACCCCGGGAGTGGCCTTCGGACACCCCTCATTCTACTCGGTTCAAGCCCCAGCCTACCGAACAGGCCCTGCTCGAGGCGTACCGTGGTCTCGCTGGCATACGATGTGCCCGGACATCAGGCATCGAACAGCGGGCCCAGCTACCGAACAGCAGGTCTAGCCCACCGAACAGACTACCTGCTTGATACCTTCCGACCAGGGAAATCAAAGCAGCCCTTCGCCTCCTTGCGGCAGTTATAACGGCTGCATAACACGCACCCCACGACCAAGTGGTGCGTTAACTGCAGTTTCCCTCAATAGGCACCTCAACGCATAACTCCCCGCCAAGGGTGCCAACTGGTGCGCCCTTTTCGGCGTCATCAAGGGACGTTCTGTCCCATCCCCTCAACACCTTCGCCTATAAAAAGGCCCAGGTAACCTCCATGCAGAGGTACGTGATCCTGAACGCTCATACTGGTCCTCGCACCACTCACGCGCGAGAACCCCCCTTTTCCTTCTAGCCTCTCCAGTCCCGTACTAACTTCGACATCGGAGGGTTCTCCCCGGTTCTTCAACCGGGCCCCCCTGATTCCGTTCTGGTCTTGTAGGCTTCCGTCTGCCACCGGCGATCATCTTCCCATCTTCTCCAGTGGAGGCCCGTTTGGCTCAGGCCCAAACAGAAAAACACCACCACATTTTTGGTGGCGTCTGTGGGAATTGACATCAATCATGGCTCGCAGACGTTCCTCTCACCAGAATTGACATCAACCCTGCGGAAGGGCAAGTGTGGTGGCTATTTCTAGCCACCTAAGCCCACGAGGCCCATCATGGCCCATCATGATCCTGCAGGCGGGCGCGGCCCTTCCGCAGGGTACCATGTGTCCTCGAAAGCAACTTGAAGAACCCGAACACGATTTTCGTGCCCAAGCATCTCCAGGATCCTGGGAGTGGTCTCCGGACACCCCTCATTCTGTTCGGTTCAAGCCCCAGCCTACCGAACAGGCCCTGCTCGAGGCGTGTCGTGGTCTCGCTGGCATACTACCTGCTTGATACCTTCCGACCAGGGAAATCAGAGCAGCCCTTCGCCTCCTTGCGGAAGTTATAACGGCTGCATAACACGCGCCCCACGATCAAGTGGTGCGTTAACTGCAGAACCCCTCAACGGGCGCCTCAACGCGTAACTCCCCGCCAAGGGTGCCAACTGGCACGCCCTTTCTGGCGTCATCAAGGGACGTTCTATCCCATTCCCTCAACACCTTCGCCTATAAAAAGGCCCAGGTAACCTCCATGCAGAGATACGTGATCCTGAACGCTCATACTGGTCCACGCACCACTCACGCGCGAGAACCCCCATTTTCCTTCTAGCCTCTCCAGTCCCGTACTGACTTCGGCATCGGAGGTTCTCTCCGGTTCTTCAACCGGGCCCCCCTGATTCCGTTTTGGTTTTACAAGCTTCTGTCCGCCACCGGCGATCGTCTTCCCATCTTCTCCAATGGAGACCCGTTTAGCCAAACAAAAAAACACCACCACAAGTACACTATGTCAATAGTACAAATTTAATGGCATGATTCAAATTAAAAAAGGAAAACACCTTATTTAAAGGACTCTTGAATGGATCGTACCTACGTATTGAATTCTCCCAACGGAGGTGTATTACACCTTGGTTTGAATACAGCTGCCGTCGGCAACGTTAATTTATTGACCATATTTTTCAGAAAAAAAAAATTTTTAATTCTACACAATCATTTTATAAATGTAATCTAAAAAATATGCAGTAAAATAGCCTTCCCGTCAAACTTAGGTTGAAATCTAATCGCAATTAGAAAATTTTCTAAGATCTCGTAAAACTGAGCATACGTCACATATCCAATAAGCATGATAAAATTACAACTATATAACATTTTAAAAGTCTTCTACCTATTTGATAACGAGATAAGAAATCCGAGAATAAATTAATCATGCGTAGCAGCAATTCACGCAGTTTGAAATGCTTTAATAAAAAATAGTTATGAAAAGAGAATAAATTAATCATGTGTATGCTATTCATGCAGTTTTATTCATGCAGTTTGAAATGGTTTAATAAAAAATAGTTATGAAAAGAGATAGCTTTTAATATAACATAATGTAATAATAGAATACATAAAAAGAAAGATAGATAATTTTTAAAGTGAAATATCAATAATTAATAAATTATTTTCGAAGAAAATCTTTATGTCTCAATGATGTAGAACTCATCATGTACGCGTATAGGTACTGTTAGCTTCTGTTAGCAAGGAATTTTTCCTTCTAAAATTATGCATACTAGACTAAAAACGTTAGAAGCGTGCGAGCCCCGTCTTCCACGTACACGGCGGACAGGAGTCCGGAGAGCAGCCAAACCAGCACCTCCATCGCCACACATGTTAGCACATGACGAAACAAGTCTTGACCACTTCTAGTTGGAAAAGAAGCAGACGATGACACGTGGGTTGATCGTTTGACCAACAGGTGGCCCCCACCGAACCCAACAGAGCACATGAACAATTTTTAGAAACCTAAAGTAGAAAAAAAAATAAAAGATAACACTCCACTTTCCGACGACAAACGCAGATATGCCACCGGTGACGGGAAACAGAGCAGGCCAGTAGAGGAGGCGGCGACATGGCCGCCGTAGTTGTTATTCTCCCCAACCTCCTCGCCGGCTCCCAACTTCTCAGGCGGCGTAGAGACGCCAGTCTTCATCTTCCTCCTGGTCGCTGCAGGCGGCGGAGGTGGTCGCGCTGTAATCTGCGCCATAGTGGTGGCGGTCCTCCTCGTCGTCGTCGTCAGCGATGGTGGTGTCGATGACCGGCACGCCCCTGGCGGAGACAAGGTAGGGCATGGAGTCGAAGGCGCGGGCAAGGCAGGCCGCCAGGGACTCGCCGAGGGCCACGCACTCGTCGGCCCGCCGCTTGAGCGCCTCGAACATGAGCGCGGGCTCGTGCTGCATCGCCCGGAGGACGTCCGCGCAGGACGGGCCCGGCGCCGCCAGCGTCACCGCGAAGCAGTGCGGCCCCCCTGCCTGCGAGACCCGCACAACGCTCGGCCCCCCGAAGAGGTTGTGCATCCCCCCGAGCGCCTCCTGGTAAGCCCCGCCCAGGAACATCCCCAAGTAGTACCCACCGGCTCCTCCATTGTGGCCGCTGAAATCGTGAAGGGGCAGGCTCGGGCGACCGCCGATGAACCTGTCGATCTTGCCATCGCTGTCGCAGGTCAGGTCCGACAGGACTCCGTTCACCGCCGGCCGCTGTTCCAGGCGGTGTATCGGCATGATCGGGAACAGCTGGCCGATGGCCCAGAAGTCCGGTATGGACGTGAAAAGCGAGAGGTTGACGTGGAATGTGCGCACTGGCTCCGACGCGTACATCGCCTTCGCCACCAGCTCGCAGAGGCCGTCCACCGCCGCCAGATGCTCCAGGTCGAGGGCGCCGTCCTTGAACTGGTCCACGCACCGCCTCTTGAGCTGCTCGACGTAGAGCAGGCACGTGTCGCAGTCACCGCGCATAGCAGCGGCCATCAGGTTCCGGCAGTCGGCGCGGGCCTCGTCACCGAGGCCCTCCACGAGGTAGGCCAGGTCGAGGCCCAGCGGCACCGAGTCCAGAGAGGAGGTGGAGGAAATGGCTTCGAAAACGAGGACGGAGTGGTGGGACACCAGCGCCCGCCCGCTCTCGCTGCAGATCACCGGGTGCCGCACGTACTTCCGGTCGCAGGCTTTCTGGATGGCCTGCACAACGGCGGCCGCGTACTCGTTGAGGCTGTAGCCCACGGACATGTCGGACCCGCCGGAGTGGGATCCGTCGTAGTCGATGCCGAGGCCGCCGCCGATGTCGATCACCCGCATGTTCGCGCCGAGGCGTGCTAGCTCGCAGTAGATCTGAGCGGCCTCACCCACGCCGTCGGCGAGCAGGGAGGTCGTCGGGATCTGGGACCCAATGTGGAAATGCAGGAGCTGGAGGCAGTCCAGCATCTCCATCCTCTGGAGCTTCTTCGCAACGGTGAGGATCTCCGTGGTGCTGAGACCGAACTTGCCCTTCTCGCCGGAGGTGGACCCAAAGTGGCCGGAGTGCTTGGTCCGCAGCTTCGCCCGGAGCCCAATCACAGGGCGGACCCCGAGCGCGCGGCTGGCCTCGACGACGGTGTCCAGCTCCTCCTCCTGTTCGAGGACGATCACCGTGTTCAGATCCAGCTTCCTCGCCATCAGGGCGAGGGAGACGTACTCCTCGTCCTTGTAGCCGTTGCATACGAGGAAGGCCTCGGGGCTGCCTCTGGTGAGGCAGCTCATGGCGAGCAGGAGCTCTGGCTTCGACCCCGCCTCCAGGCCGAACCGGAAAGGCACGCCAAACTCCACGATATCCTCCACCACGTAACGATCCTGATTGCATTTGACAGGGTAGACGCCCTGGTAATGCGCACCGTAACCGCAGGATCGGATCGAGTAGTCGAACGCCGCCTGCAGAGAGTGGAGGCGGTTCCGGAGGACGTCGGGGAACCGGACGATGAGCGGGAGCTGGAGGCCGAGCCCGCCAACGGACTTGGGGTCGGAGGCCTTCCGCACCACCTTCATCAAGTCGATCTCCTGGTGCGGCAGGGTCTCGGCGCCGGAGGGGTGGACGGAGACGTTCCCGGAGCAGTTGACGGAGAAGTAGGGCGCGCCCCAGCCGTCGACGCCGTAGAGCTTCTTGGACAGCTCGATTGACCAGTGGGACGAAAGGGCCTCGAGCACGGAGGAGGCCGCGTTCGTCGCCGGTGGAGCGCCGCCGGAGAATGCCTCCGGCGCGGGAAGAGAGTTAGGCTCCCGGCCAAAGGCGTAGCCAGGAGGCGGGGGGACGGCGGCATCTACGCATGCCAGGGCCGGCATCTCTTCCCGATCTAAAGGAAGAACAAAATAAAAAAGAAAAAAAACCTACAACCTCACCGGAGCAGCACTTCTGAGAAGGGGGCTTTGAAAGCCGCCGAGGCCGGAGCCCCGGCTACCCCCCCAAAAGAAGCAGAAAAGAACGGAAGAGCAGAGGAAGAAAACCCTAGCGCCGCCTTATGGAACCGGGCTATCCCCACGCTTGGCCGTCAGCAGAAGCGGGAGGGCCGATCTGAGCAACGCAGATACCACCGTAGGCGGCGGCGGCGGCGGCGGTGTGTGGAAGGCCCCGCGCGGATCACGGCCTCCGTCTAGATCGCTCCGGCGGAGCTGTTGCAGAGGCGAGCGAGAGGGGGAGATCGGGGAGCGGGGACGGAGGAGATCTGGAGATCTCGGAGAGGCCCGGAGAAGACGGAGCCGGAGGTGGAGGAGCTGAAGAAGAGCTCCAAGCGCTGCTGCTGTGGAAGGAGGAAGGGGAGGCGGGCGAGACCTGCATCTGGGGGCGAGGTCCCCTTTTATAGGCCTAAAATTAGTGCCCTAATTCCGATTTCGGCTAGGAAAAGGAATAAAATAAAGGGGGAAAAATATCCAGCGGGGCCCACCTGGCCAGCAAACGCAATTAATAACGGCAGGGGGAGGGCGGGGCTCTCTGCGTTGGCCGATTCCCGGAATCTCGCCTTAAATTATTTTGGAGAAGAATTTAGTGTATTTGAATTTTATATTTTATATTTTATATTTTTTTATTATTATTAACTAATGAAAAGAAGACACAATACATTCATTTAATGAGAAGTAAAAATTGTAAGTGCAAAGTGTAAAATTTAAGTATACTAAATTATTCTCTGTTTTTTTTCTTATCATATCAATGCCTTGTTACTTGAGTTGATTCGAGATATTTTATTGGACAAATAAACTTGAATTTTCTAACTATAATAGGAAGATCATTGTTGTAACAAAATTTAACGCATATTGTAACTTATGATAATATTTATTGTAATGAGTTATAATTTTATTAAGGATTAGAAAATAAGTCAAAATTTTTACAGTGACTCTCAATTAATCTATCTTATTCTATTTCAATAAAATTTATATGATTAAGAAGAATTAATAAAATGTCCAATAGCAAAGTCCATGTTTATAAGTATTTATCAAAAATAAATTTATCAGAATAGTATTTGATGAGGCAAGTTCAAATCAACAAACATCTTGTTGGACCAACTTCAAAAGAATTTGAGATTGAAATCTCAGATCTACTAGCCATTGTCAGTGTCACTCATCTTACAAGAGATCAAATTAGGGAAGAGATTTTGTTGTCGACTTTACGACGCTCAAGTCAAAACCTCATTTTAATAAAGAAACAAAGTATGAAGGAGAGAGATAGAATGGGTGTTGAGAAGAATTGAGATCTTTTGTGTGAACCCAAAATCTCTTATCTCTTTTTTGTGGTGAGGAGATTTTTCGTTAAGTGGTTTTTTATAGCTGTGTTGGACTCGTCTTTTTATGAAAAAATTAAATTTTTTTTTCTAAAATGTACTATCTTCAAATAAAATTTATAATTGAGATTGATTTAAAAGAAAAAAGTTGTCTACTAATTTTAGAATCACTTTGACATTGAGATCATGGTAGGATTATAGTACACATTGGACCTTCCTCTATGTGCTGTCGATATTAATGGTTGATTACTTTGGATTGAGACGGTGACCTAATATTTTTAATAATAAATAATAGAAAATAAAAAGTTGAGGGATATGATATGCGGGGTATGGAGCGGTGTGGGGGCCGAGGGGGATCCGGGCAGCTTCGAGTTGCCGCGTGGCCACCAGAACGGGGCGGCACTCCCACGTAAAAGTGAGGCGCTTTTCCGGTTTATTCTTCTCGGTCCGGGCCCCCCGCGCCGAAACCCCGAATCCACAAATCCCGGATTTCGGATATCAAGAACCATTCACCCCCTCCTCGGATTCGCCCCGCCCCGATCGAATATACGGCGATTGCGATGGGCGAGAGAATGGGCCAGATTCCGCCACGTTGCCTGTTGGGGGCTCCCGGTGGGAGGTTCAGATGGAAACAGAGGGATAGTTTAAGCTTAACCGGTAACTGAGGCCCAGGGGATGTTGGGGGGGGGGGCTCAACTAACCTTATCCCCGGGGACGCACGACAAAAAGGGGAATAATTTAACGGTTGACGCCCCGGGACGACGCAGGCGACGCGGTTTTGGTGACGCCCCCGAAATTTAAGCGGGGGCGCGACGCAGCAGAATCCGAAGTGGGGGTGGGGGGGGGGGGGGGGAGGGGGGATTCACGGGCGACCAAAAGAGGAGGGGTGACCTGTCGCGCTCTTTTGAAAGGTGTCGCCGGCGCGGCCCCAACGGTCAAAAAACCTGGCCGCGTTACGCCATCGCTTGCGTCCGCCTGCCCCACTCCCTCTCCCCCCAAACCCCGATTTGAGCCGGATTAGGTCCGGTTTAGTGTTATCTTAATTTAACCCATGTTAAAAAAAATAACTTGATTTTTTAAAAAATAGTAAGCAATAGTATTTCGAATCAATCCAATCCTATTCATGTATGTAAATATTCAAGATCCATGTCATTAATTCTTAAGTCAATCTAATTCAGTTCATGTACCTACTCAAGATCCATGTCATTAATTCTTAAGGATTCTATTCCCAAGCACTTATCTAATTCTTACTTATTGATTAGCCCACCTAACCTAACTATTTATTAGAAAGCCCACCAAATCTTTTTCGATAAAAAAAAAGAGGTAACAAAGAACTCCAATATCTAAAGACTCAGATATTAATGTTCACGAACTTCAAAGTGAAAATCTAATAATTTTTAATTTCGTGTATTCGTATTATTCACTTCTTAGAATTTAAAAAAAAAATAGACCTATACACCTCTTGAATTATATATGTAGACTAGATAAACTCCTCACTCCCTCTCGAATCTAACTCGAGACCTCCTACCTCCAGACATAAATTCTAATCGATCTGTCGAGATCCTCCAATGTCTTTAATTTGATTCGTCGGGTTGTAGTTAACTTAGAAAGAACATGCTACAAAACATACTTCTCTTTTAGTAAATGATAATTCGATGGGCTTATTTGAAACTTTTATAGTCTTTCAGAACCTAAAATCTAAGTTGACGGGGAAGAACGTCTTGGACTAGTTAAGTTGGTTCCTAATGAATGTTTCAGTGGCCATCCAAAGCTTTAGGTTAGGTGACGACCTACATTTGTACGGCTCCTAATTAGGTTCTTGGTGTTTGTTTTATTAATTAGGAGGCCATATATAGTGTATTTTTTAAAACCACTAAATTAATCACCTTAATGAGATAATTATGGTTAATTAAATCATTAATTAGGGTCGTAATGACCACCCAGCTGTTTGGCAAACACCCGCACGACTGTGGTGGGCCCCGCCAAATCTTTCCCCGCCTACCTACCGCGGTGGAGCAAAGCCCATCCGGGGAAGGTCTGGTTCATGTCCACCTGTCCAATTAATGGAGCCTCTCAATTCCATTGATGGGTCTCGGCTGGTCTGTTTAACGTCCGATTTTATGATATTTTTTATTATATTTTATTTTAACGGCCCTTGTCAAAATAATGTTGTCACTTTTGTCGGCGGTGGTCATCGCACCTCTCACGACTCTATTTAATTTTTTTATTAAAATACTAGTTTATTATATTATCTATTGAGAGTTGAATTCTTGATAATAATTTTGTATTTATTTTTGTAAATTTATTATTTATTAATATTGAACTCTTAATTTTTTTCTTGACGTGCATAAAGAATTACTATTAAACCACTTAATATAGACGGTCCCCACAGATCGGCTAGAGCCTCGACTAGGTCAACCTCCCAGAATACCAGAACTGATGTCCTGACGTGGTAGGAACCAAATCCCTTTGTCGTCTAGTCCGACAATTCAGGTCGACTAGGACAACCTCCATATTTCTCATTCCCGACAATTTTACGCTCGACCAAGGACGAGGATTACACAACTCGAATGTAGCTGACCTGGAGCCTAACACATCCATGGGATTCTCGGAGCGTGACTCGCGTAACGACCAGACCAGTAGCTGACAAGGCAATGTCCGAAGATCGTGCGTCCGATAATTGCGGCCATTAAGACTACGATCTGGCATGTCGGTTACAACCACGATCCGGTGATAATCACAAAGGTCTCCTACGAGATTTACGGGGTCGTCCAACTATTTCACGGGTATCTTATCCCTATAAAAAAGGTAGACACTCCACATACTGAGGTATGTATTCTACTCTATAGACTAGGTCACTCTGCTCGACTAGTAACTAATTAAAGCATCGAATGTCTCCCCTCTGAAACCTCTCGACGAATTTACAGGTCAAATCGGGAGCTCAGAACACGCGTCTCACGTCAGTTAAGTGGGCCTCAAAAAGATTTCATCAACTTAGTCTTCTCGACTCATACTTCAGCCAAGATCATCTCAACATTCATCTCGGCCGAGCCAACCTCGGTTGCACTTGCAGCAACACCACTATTTGAATACGTGTGCATTCTATTCATCACCATCTATTATTTTTTTATTATCTATGATTATTAAATATTTTCAAATTATTAAGATGATAGATGATGATGATATATAATGATGACGAATATGAGTTAAAAAAACTTGTGCTAATGCTAATGAGAGGGACCAGAAGATTCCATTCTAGAACATCTTGACCTCACATTTCCGTGGGTCAAGACATACACGTTTGACTAGTTAGGAAACCCTAGAGAACTCAGTGATGCCACATGTGATGATTCGTCTTCTTTCACAACTGTGATCTTATGTAGTACATACATGAATATATATATATATATCCAAATAATACTAAAATTTTCTATTAACATATCTTTACGAGCCATTGGACGTTTAATTTAATGGTTTGAAATGAAGAAAAAATAACTTTCTATTAGGGAAACAGATTTTAGTAATGAATGTTTCAGAATAAAAAAGATGTGTGTTAAAAACGGCAACCCAACAAAATTTTTGGGGGTAGAGATGGAATAAAATTTTCCCTGGTAAGAGTGATAAGATGATAAGAGGGGATAAATATATGGTTAAAAGTTATTTTATTTTGGATAGATCGTATAGATTAATTAGGAATAACAGCTAAAATCATCTATGGATTAAAAAATATGATAATTCTATCTCACCAATGAAAAAGATAACTAGATAACTCCAAATAAATGAGTATAGGGAAGAAGAGTGTCAAAGTGAGATTGCTTAAATCATGATTAATTTATGGAGGAATAGATTATTTCTGTAAAAATTATTCAAAAACAAAGAATTCTTAAACTACGTTTGGTATTTGAATAGATTGGGGAGGGTAACTACACTTTATTTCCAACCTATCTAAATATCAAACATAGACTTTGAGAATCGGATAAACATGAATTGTTGCCGCTGGTGTAATGAATATTTTAGAAAAGTTGTGGGCATTAAAAACCACAAATGCTAATCGAATAAGTCCAAGTTTTCTATTCGCTTATTTTCAAACACAAGGAACGCACGCATCTACCCAACTTTCTAAGAATGTATCATTATTATTTAATCTACTTATTTCCAAAAGTCGCACATCTGTATCCATATATGATTTTTTGCAGGTTAAATGTAGTCATATATGTATATATTTGTGAATTTCCCGTTATGTGGTAATAAAAAATTAGATTTCAATACCAAAAGCGTATTAACGGGCGCCAAAATATTTGGACGATGTAGTCTCAAAAAAATTATATAAAACTTGAATTACATTCGTCTGATCAGCGTCGGCGCAACCATCGGACGGCTCACGATCATTTCACAAATATATATATACTTCTTATATCTTTTAATTGATCGATAAATGATCTTTCGTGAAACACATAACACGAGATCGATTATCTTATAAGTCAAAAGAACAATTAAGAGTATGACAAACACTTATTTTCTCTCTTTGTCTCAACGACATGAGATCCGGACTCAATCTTTTAATTGTCGTCTCTGTTGAAATTTGAGAATTAGACAGAACCTACCACATTAATAATATATATATGAAACATAAAAAAAACTAAAAATAAAATAATAAGATTATGACATAATGGTCCATGCAAAGTCTTCGAAAACGTGGGGGGAGGATCTGGTGGAGTCAAAGAATTTGGCCGTCCATCCATCCAAGCAAGTCTCTCTATCATAGTGTTTATCTTTATTTTTATTTTTATTTTTTTTCAAACAAAGGGCGCCATCATAATTAAGAGAGCGCCATACCAGCCACACCTTGCGATGTTTCCTCGTAGCTTCCTTGGCTCCAACACCGACGTCACCGCCGCTCTCTCCTCCGGTTCACACGCCAAGACGACTGGAAATTTCTCTCTTTTTTTCCCTGCATTATTTGTTTTTATATTTAGGATGATGTAAATTGTTCTCTTTCCTAATACCGACTCAAATTTTTTTAAGAAAATGTGATTTTCTTTTTCAAAGTAGAGAGGGTCTTAACCGGAAGATTGTAAAATAAAATAAAGGTACTTCTTGGTTTGTTGACATTTTAAGTCATTTTTTCTCCTTCAATTTTGATCTTTCTGGTGGATGTAGACCTTCCACTAGGACGAGAGAATCTCGGTGTGCTCAGTTTTGTGATAATATTTTCGCCTATTCGGACTTTTAAGTTTTTTAGGTTAAAAATAAATTTTCTATTAAACCCGTCTTTTGCACTTGGTTGGAAATAATAATATGAAAAATAATATTCACGTTCATGTGATGAGACTAAGTTTTAATACTTTTTGCTGATGAAAGTAGTTAGAATTTTATGAGAAATATTTATTGTATTAGTGCCAAATTATATATTGCATTTATAAGAGATTCTTATCGGGCAGTACAATGTATCTCTCCAATGATAATCCACATAAATATATTACGTAACAATTTTTGTGACGTCAAATTAGACGTCATGAGAGTTGCCAAACAAGAGGAGCAATGGGTGGTAGTTAGCGACGACGACGGTCGGCGATAATTAGATTTTAAAATATTATTTTTTAAAATATAAATATAAATTAAAATTTTATAATAATTTAAAATTTAAATTTAAATTCTAAAATATTGACCCTGCCGCCGCTTTTCTCATACCACCCCCTTGGGAACCAGCTTTTGCACCTCTCAAAAGCCAAGGTTTCTCAAATCTGAGCTAATCAGACCCACATGTATACTACTTAAACAAAGGCCAATGATTGAAAGGGGCAA
Organism: Colocasia esculenta; assembly: GCA_014218235.1. NCBI lineage: Eukaryota > Viridiplantae > Streptophyta > Magnoliopsida > Alismatales > Araceae > Colocasia > Colocasia esculenta. The sequence goes on from CM024758.1 coordinate 5,591,226, forward strand.
TACCTCTTCCTCTCAACAAGCCAAGGTTTCTCAAATCTGAGCTAATCAGACGCTCATGTATATATACTAGTTAAACAAGCCCAAGAACGACTAGCTTTGTTTATTCATCTCGGATTCGTGATGCCCCACACTTTCTAATACCCTATATTAATTTATGTCATCATTTTGCTTGTTAGCATCTTTCATGTGCATCATCTTTTTTTGGTGACCAAGCAAACCATTCCTTGGAAATGGGATGGAATCATGTGGTTTTAAAACTTGAAGGTCACTATGGTGCCCTCTAGTTGTTTATAGACCAATGTCTAACAAAGGATGGGGTTTAGCATTTATGTTAACAAAAAAAAAAAAAACTTGTTGCATGACCCTCTTTGTCATAAATATATTTTTTAAGAGTGTTTGATATTAAAATAGATCGAAGATAAATTGAAGATATTTTTAAAATTTTAAAAATATTTTCATTCTATTCTCAATCTATTTTGATACCAAACAATAATATTTATGCTCAACCGAGAGTGTCGATCGCAAAAGAGGTGTACCTTCACCAACGGGAGATAGTGTTTACAAGATAACTCTACAAATGACAGTTCTCCCAATTTTTTATATCCCTCTATCACAAGTATATAGGACAAATAAGGGGAAATGTAAATTTTTTTGTTGAATAGACAACGAACCCGTGTTAACTTTACTGTCTTTAGATACAAGTTAAAAGATCCACACCTTCAAGATTGCAGGTCTTTCTGGACCTTCCTATGTTGCGATAGACAAAATCTGTGAATTAGATAAAAAAAAAATTATAAATATGATACGAATCGGAACGTATTGCATTGATTCGTCTAGTTCGATTTGATTTGTATTTAAAATTTAATAATAAAAGTTTAAAAAAAATATGGGCCGCAAGCGCTGTCTAGTTCGGATAATAACTAGTTAATATAAGAAAGAATTCGGGATGTTTACTCTTTTGCTTTCATACCAAACTTCTTGTGTTATTAGGAAAGTTAAATTTATTGGGATGTTTCGATATAGGGATGTGTCATACCACTCCAAACTCGAGTTGGGATCCTCTCAACCCCCCGCAGGAGGGGGTTGGGACAGTACAAGGGGTGGGGTAATAATACACAAGTTTTCAAATCACGTTTCTTTTTTTCTTATTCGTGAAGATAAATTAGGAATAAACCGTCGATCCCGTTATCAAACGGGTCGATAATACAATACCCCATAACTCATTATCTAGATAACGAACAGGGAAATGTCTAATTAGAGCTTGCTGAAGCCAATTTGAGAATCCGTAGGGACCTAGATGAGTCAACTTTGAGTGGTGTAAGGGGAGCACTTCGAAGATGTTGAGGGGGGAGTGCTCTGACGATGATGGAAAATGGGAGACAAAGTCGTTCATGTCGAGGCGACACTAATCTGGCTCATAAGAGGTCAATGTTAGGATGGAGTTCTTAAGGTTGACGTTTTGACGGTCAAGTCAAAAGACGATCATGAAGAGGAAGTAATGATAATTTAGATAGAGAGAGAGAGTCCAGAACTAGTACCAAAACATGAAACCATTCCTTCTCCCTTTACTTATGCCTTACCTCTGTTTTTATAGGTTGAGAGGAGGGTTAGAGAGTTCTAAGATCTCCAATGTGAGATTAATTCTCAGATGTGGTCGTCGCTCCGGGATTCGTAGGAGAAGTCGTCAAATTTACTCTCGATCCTGTGTTGATCCCTCCAACATTTGAGGAGCCATCAATCCGAGTCGTGATAATGATCCGAGCTTCTTTTCGTACTTCTCGACGTGGATGGAGTCGACTCTTAAGACTCGACCTTCTACCCGACCTATCTTTTAAATCAACTTGGGCTATCTCGTTCTACTGAGCTTGAGCATCTATTAGATTGAGATCTAATCTAGATGAGCCGATCATTGGGATCCACCAGAGTTCACTACTAAGTTTTGTTTTCTCCAACTTGTTCCTTCAAGTATGGACATAAATCTTGTTAGGAAATTATATGGACAGGAATCTTGGGGTGGCCGGTGGTTGTCGGGAAAACAACGAGCAAAGTTGAAAAAGGAAAAAGAGACCGAGGTGGGTGGATGTTCCCTACGTCCATTCTAGATTACTAATTCTGATATAAAATAATATAGACTTATTAACATAAATGCTAATAATATTATTATTATAACATAAAAAAATCGGATAAAGCTGCTTGCTTAGAACACGTCAGCAAACCCAGGGCAGAACGACGAGGAGCGCCGTGGATGGGCTTCGTCCAGGTCGAGGACGACGAGCACCGGCCCACTATAAATGGCCCAAATCCAGATTTGGGCCGGATTTTGTCCGAACTCAGGACGTCCATTCTGGTCCATACTGATTAGGGTCGATGGTCCAAATTGGTTCGGCACTGTTTTGGGTTTATTTGGTGCGGTAAATGGGATCATCGATGTCCACATGAATACATGTTCCATAGTAAACTTGAATGTCATAGTCGAAAATAATGTTTAGAATAATTATATGTATGGACAAGGTTATCTTTCGGATCTTTCATGTGATTTTATGTATAGTTGGCCTGACTGGTGAATTGGATCGGACTGACTAACCCATAATAATATGAATTAGAGCGTATCGAAGAGCTATATAATAAATAATAAAATAGAACAAATTTTTTTAATTAGATCGACTGTGCCTAAGACCGCAAAGTTATTTTGTTACCCTTAGAATTATTTAGATGACCAAATGTACCCTTGCTAAAGTATAACCGAAAAAAATTGCTTTCGGATAAGTTATTCGCGGATCATCTTTTCCTCGTTATAAATTTAGATTTAATAAATATAACTTTATTAGATGTGAGAAGTTAAATAGAATCATTAGAACTTTTCCATTTTTTGGCTAGATAAGTCGGAAACAAAGAGCAAAAATAAGGGCGAGAGTGCGAGTTTGAACTCGTGCCCCCACAAAGAGGCTCTACACGAGAGCGATGAACCACTGTGCTAAGTTCTAGAACTTAACATTTATCGTATATAAAGTTCTGATAAGTTTTCTTTCGTACCAAAACACATTTCCTCAATTAGCAAGTTTTATACAAGAGATGTCTCCCTTCATCAGGTCATCTAAGTGGCCTTTATATTTTACATGTTCACCAAAATATTCTGTCAACTTTGACAATATTGTTAGTCCTCGATGGGCGTAGCTATGTAGGTGGAGCAATTTTCCTTAATATTGTAATATCTACGAAAATAAGAAGAATATATGGATACAAAGTTGGATATGCAAGAATGAAGAGGCATACATATAATTCTCTCATTTTTTTACATAGTTTGCCTTTATAAATCTTAATTTTTATCGGTCCACGTAAGATCGAAAAGAGTGGAAAACCGCCAAGAGGGCCCACGGTAGCCATTAGATATGAGAATAAATCTTATTGGGCTCTCAAATCTTATTGGGCTCGATAAGAACTAGCTGGGCCCAGCCCAAATTACTGTGTTGGAGTAGGCCTGGATCCTGTACCTGTCCTACTTGTATAGTGTGATATCGGATCTGGGTAGGCTAACTGATCCATTAAGAGACCTATCACTTCTCCATGTAGCATAAGAGCTAAGATTTGTCTTTTTAACAAAGCTGGACTTGAAAATATATGTACTTGCCAATTTTAAGGGAGCATAAATAATAATTTCTTGGTGCGTCCATCTTTTTTTTTTTTTTGGGTCTTAGACTCAAAAACCATGCATGTCCAAAAAAACATCTATCCATTTATCCCGCAGAATTATATATGTTCTATGGTGACTTGAGTTGATGTGCCCTTACCTAGTTTCCAATTCTCAGTTAAAGTTCACTAAGAAAAATTAATCATAAACATGTTTAGATTTATCTTAAATCAATTTTATAGTGTAAATTTAGTTTAGAGAATGAAAAGTGAGATTATTATAAATTCACTTGAATTTATCATATGCACAATAACACGTTTTCTATGAGCCTACTGTGAGTTGATTTATGATGAAGATTCCTTCGGGTTTGGCATAAACTCACTCTGCAAACATGAGTTAATATAAAATATATTTACAATAAATATGTTTATTATAAATATGCGTATGATAAATATATTCCTTTTCTTCTAAGTTGTATCCATACCGACCAAAGTCATGCCCCAAACAAATCTACTTGGTCCCGACAAAATACGACACAAGGTTTTTGCCGTATTATGGCCGGATCCCACCTAGTAAGGTATGAATGGAAGCGTACGTATACACAGTTATGCTTTGATCCACCTAGTACACTCTAAAAAATAATAAAATGATTAAAAAAAATAAGAGGACCGGACCATCGCCAAAGATCTACACTCTTCAAGACACGGTACGAAAAGATGAGAACGTTCATGCCCTTTTTATCTTTGATTTCATAAACCATATAAAAGTATATTAACAATTCTTTTCCTTCTGAGAAGAAGATAAGAAAAAAGAACACGGACGAAGAGACAGGTGGGCCATATGTTGTACAAGGTTTACTTAATGTGGGCCGGACAAATGGGCCTGTTCGGTAGGCCTGGATGGGCCCCGTGCTTTGGATGGAGCACCATTCTGCACTTTTATTTAGGTCTCATGCGAGGAGGGTACTTTGCAAAACTCCCTCTCACTAAACCATGCCCGCGGGGTTTAAATGGCATTGACAACCACTTTATACTTCATTGGGGAGCCTGCGTGCCCGTGCCCACATCTGCTGACTCAAGTGGATGTGAGTCCTACTGTCATATTAGTAGCGGGGCTCAATGTTTCTTAGTGGCATTTTATGTTAAAATAGTGATTTGACCCATGTATGTTTAGAGTCTGTGTCGCCTATCTTTGTTGAATTATCACGCTTGGATGGGGGAAAATAGTAGGAATATATATATATATATTTATATATATATACACCCTTGAAATATATCATATCACATTTGATATTATATTTTTGAAATTTATGTATTATACTAAATATTATTCAAATCTAAAAAAATAGTTAATTATGTCCTTGTAATTAGATGGCCGTCAAAATAGCACGAATATTCCGCTGTTACGTCAACAAAATCACTAAATAAGAGGTAAAAGTGCTAAAATACCTATCAGATAAGGGGGGGAGTTGTTGAGAGAGGGTGACAAATAACACAAAGATAGGAGAGAGAGAGAGAGATGCAATGAGAGTGCACGAGGTGGGAGGGGTTGGTTGGGGGCGTCGGAGGGAGGTCTCCCACACCAGAGAGAGAGAGAGGGTGTTGCAGGGGCATCTTCCCCTCTGTCACCCGTGACAGGGGGAGCCCAATTTATTAGATTGGATTTGTCAGAGAGAGGAGAGAGAAAGTGAGAGAGAGAGAGAGATTTATTTAAAAAATATTTTTAAAAGAGTTATAGAGAATAATTTAAATTTTTTGCTATTTTAATTTAATTGTGGTTGAGTTAAATAAATAGAATCAAATGATAAGACATGATGAAATACAAAGAATATGATATAGTGGTATAGAATATAACTAGTTTCTGCCTGTGAAACGACATCAAATTTGAATTAAATTAAGTTTTTGTTTATTTAAAAGATGCATTTACAGAAGAAAAAAATTTGATACTAATTGATAATGAAAAAGGAGCAATAACATATGAAACATCATCTACATATATTATTAAAGTCATAAAATATATTTAAAAATTATCTGATACATGAATTATTATAAATAGTTTTAATAACAAAGTAAAACATAGTTTTATAAACCAAAGTCTGCAAAATATATAAAAACATAGTCTCTCATCTATCAATCTTCTTAGTCACAGTACAAAACCTTCAACATATGACTGGACAAATCATCATTTATGTGAATAAAACATATAAATAATGAGTAGGTTAGATTTAAAGTATTATCTAAGGTAGGACCATATAAATGTGGAAGAACACAAAATATATCTGAAAGTATGACCTAATGAAGTGAACCCTGTAGAGATTATATGAAATTTTTATTTTAAAAAATGAGATTTTATTCTTATGTTATTCCAATCACTATAAACTAAAGACAAAAGCACAAATCTTAGGTTAATTTTAATTATTATTTAAGCTATAACCATATAAATTTGTAAGAACACAAAATATACCTGTAAGTATGATCTAATAAAGGAAACCGACAGTGATTATTTGAAATTTTTATTTTAAAAAATGAGATTTTATTTGTATGTTAATCCAAACAATATAAACACTCAATCAAATATAATACTGAAATTGAAATAGAAAGAATAACAATCAAAAATAAGTATAATTATTTATTCATCTCTTCAAGATCAACTTTCTAATGTATAACGTTAATCTATATTATACTGACGAATATTTTTTTATTGATTATTTTTTTTGTCTTAAGAAGAATGAAGATTTTTATTAAGAATAAAAATATTTAAAACAAAATTACAAAACTGCTAATAAGAATGCATGTGATCTATAAATGAATTGAGAGAGAGAAGAGAAAGAGAAGGAGAAGAAGAAGATGGAAAGGAGAGAGTCTGTTGGAGGGAAGTGATTTGTGAGATTTTTCAGGTGGTGCTCTAATTGGGCAGGGTCAAATTGTGTTTTTAATATATATGTAGATATGTAAAATTTAAGAGTATAACTTCAAATATGATGTATTCTAAGGATATGTATATATTTTTTTCTAAAAATAATACTCAAAACTATGTTGAATTTATAAGTATTGTACTCAGAGAAATTCGAGAGGAGAGAGAAATTTGAGAAAAATATGTGGAATTTATAAATATTTGTTGCAAGAGAGAATGAGAAATTCGAGATCTTCGGAATTAATTATGAACACCTTGACAAAAATGCTCGCCTTGTTGTAGTGAAACTTAGTTCCTCTTTTTTTTTTCCTTTTTATCTTTCTGCAATTATGATCCGTAGTTTATAGGATATAGTTTATTCCAATAATGTTATACATTGGATTTTGTCTTAATTTATTTGATATGGAAATAAAGGTTGGTTTCTCCATAGGGATGTTCAAATTTCGGTTCAAATCAAAGAATCGAACTAGACCAAACTGAATTAGTCGATTCGATTCGATTTGAATCGAAATTCGGTTCAATTCGATTTCACAATTTGTGAAACCGAACCAAATCGTATAAATCGAATAAATTAATTTTTAATATAATTATAATAATATTTATATTATAAGTATTAAAAATATAATTATATGACTAAATTTATATATAAATATACATATTTTTGGATTTTATTCTTATTTTTTATTGTATGAATATTAATAAATTTAATTATATTTAATTAAATGTGAAAATTCGGTTTGAACCGAACCAAAATAACTTCGATTCGGTTCGGTTCAAATTAACCAAAAATAAACCAATTCGGACCAAACCAAACCGTTGAACAGCCCTATTTGTTCATCCTTGACCATAGTTAATACGTTAAATTTTGAGTTGGATCTCGACGGTGGGCTTCTGAGGCTGGGCTCAGACTAATGGGCCGAGTTCCAATACCGAAGGCCCATTCTGTATTTGCACTCATCATTTGGCTCCAAAGATCCAAGGGTTTGGGAATTTTGCAAAAATAGCATGCTTAGATATTTATGTGCAGAAGTACTCCTCTCCTGTTTTAGATTACTTTTAGTAATCTCGCTACGCTTGATACTTGTGAAATGTATCTGATTGGGTGTACAGGATCGTACCAATTTGATATATGTGATATTATCATACGTATTTTTTTCTTCTTTTTTAACTTATTATTATTAAATTTAAATGTTAACTAGACTGAATTCATCTGAACTAGTGTTGTATGCTCAGATATGGTTTAGTACGGACGGATCGTATTATGCCTACAACTTTATATACTTTTTAAAAAATTTATTATCAAAATGAAATGCTAATCAAAGTGAACTAAGTATGCTCCAATTCATATAGTATCTAGAACACTCTCCAGTTAGCCGATTTAGCTCACGAGATGTCGTGTTTCGACAAAATATCTAATTTACCCTAATTAGTCGTATATAATAAAAAAGTCTAAATAATTTTTAAACCTTGCGTAATTCTTTTTTTTTTTCCTCTCTTTTCATATGTCATATCCTCTATGCGGTTAGTAAGAATAGCATATCTCTATATCATAAACACATGTCAACTCTCTTTAAAGTTTTCACAATACAAAGATAAAATAATTGGGTGTTTTCGTATGGACCTTTCTTAGAAAATCAATTGCAAGAGATCCTCCTTAACTAAGGTTTTGTACATATAAGCTTATTATGGATACAAAATACTCTCAAAAGTCCTATTATAAGTTTGTAACATTGTCAATCACAGGTATTAGAAGATGTTTAGAATATTATTTTCATTTTACATATATATCTCTATTGAAAATGTTGGTGAAAGAAAATTTTGAAGCATATCGTTGACTTTCATCATAGGAGGCTGAGGGTATTTTGTATCCATAAAAGGTTATATGTGTAAATATAAATTGAGAAAGAATTCTCTTATATTAATCTTCTAAGAGGGGTATGTATAAATCTAAAATAATTTTATTTAAAGAAGATATTTTTGCATGAAGTTTTAAAACAAGATTGGTTGTATCGGGCGTATAGAGCATATCGGACTCTCCGTGCATGACATGGTACGATACGATCTGTACCGTATCGATCGGTCGACCGAAAATATCAAGTCGGTCGACTAATTTTCATCTCTATTTGAAGATCAAATAGATCATAAATTCTAAATATTACGTTGATAGAATTGGTCGATTTATAAAAAAATCGATCAACTGATTTTCGTCTCTCTTTACAAAAATCATATATAAGATGTAGATGTAACGTTAAGAGTACCAACAAGTCGAATCGATCGACCGATAAAAAATATGGTCGATTGATTTTACTATATCATGCCAACCGTGTTGGGGTTCGCATATCACCAACCAACCTTGGGCGGTGTGGCTTTCGGGGGGTTTTTGGCCACATGCTAATATGCTACTCTGTTTTAGTACTCACCTTATTTAATAGATACCCATCCAAATGTGGGACTTTCTCTTCGGAATGGGACAAATAATTAGGACATATTTGATATTAAAATAGATCGGAGAGAATATCTTCATACTCTTAGATTTTGGCAATCCATTAGATAAGAAGGGAATCTCTTTTATCGAGGTCCTCGTAATATCAAATTCATAATTTTTAAGTTGATTAAATTAGGATTTGCACAATGTTGTAATCGTGTCACAATCATCTCCAATCTTAGAAGTTTTTTATTCCTTTTTAGATTCATATATTATTCAAATGTGTAGTAAAAATTGATGTGATAAACACCATTTCATATTTATAAAATAAAAGATTTAACTTGATATCCAATAAAATGATAGCCACAAGATAAAAATGTTTCGGAATTGGTTGAACAGTTTTTTATCAGGCCGAACTAGATTTTACATATATTGCATGGTATTGTACCGGGCGTACCTTACAAGTCCGGTTTCGTCCCCATTCACTTCAATAAATCTTAAGTTTTTATTATCAAAAATTTAAAAAAAAAAAAAAACTATTTATACGAAAGCATTATAGAATCGTCCGTACAAAAATATTAGACTGCAGGTTAGACCCGGCACCGCAAAGCATTAAATTTATGCACACGTGAATAAAAATGCCTACTACAAGGGCCTAATAGAACAAAAATGGCTAATTCAAATATAAAAAAATTACATTACTATTAGTGTGTTCGTACTTGGTACAAATAGACTATCTATTAAAATATATTTGATAATCAATAAGTCCTAATAATTCTGATAAAAGATCTTTATCAATCTTGATAATTGTATTGTCATTTTGATAAATTTGATAATTTATCAAACACTTATCAATACTCATCAGTGATAATTAGTTCTGATAAATCTAACTCTGAACTTATAAAGTTACTTGAACTTATAAGAGACTCAAAACATTTTAAAATGGAGATAAACTTTATTAATAATCTTGATATGATATAAAGTGATTTAATTAATAATTTTGATATGACATAAAATAATTGATGTGATATAAAATTATCATAC
>CM024758.1:5601335-5813132 GCA_014218235.1 Colocasia esculenta
CAGAGGCGCTCGACGTCACCTTATTGCCTCAGGCGATAAGACGTCGTTTCGGGGTCGAAAAAAACCTTCGTTTCGCACTCTGAAATTGTGATTCTAGCCGACGATCTCCCTTATTACAAGGTTTTTTGGCAGTAGCGACTCCCTCGATTACGTGAATCGCTGGCGGAGCCCACACGCGGAGCCGTCCAGTCACAGTGATCGGAAGTCGTGTTCAACTCGACGCGAGATCTCCTCCCCATGTCGTGGATATGGGTGCCCGACATCGCTGATATAGTCCCCCCTCAGGTTTTATTCACACCCCTTCAGCGAAAAAGAATTGCATAACTTTCCGCACACGCATCGGAATCGCTTATGTGACCACAATTCGGAATCGGCACCTCCGAGACGGTCGACAGGGCGCTGGTTTTGCTGAATTCCGTTCTAGGGCAACAATTCCCCCGCGAAGAGTGTACTAGTACACCGACTGTCGTACCCTCTGGTCGGATGCAGATATTTATTCACCCGGGGTCGGAACCTCCGCGAGGGCCCCAATTCAGAATCGCACTTCGACCCGATCGGTAAATGGTCGCATTCGGAGATTTCCGGTCCGGCACCCAAATTCTTCTGCAGGAGCGCTGTCGCGGGCTGCCGATGCGATCGCATACGGACACCGCTTCGCTCAAACGGGGTTAACTTTTCGCTCGGTTATCAGAATCGCTTCTAAGACCCCAATTCGGAATCGGAACGCAGAGGCGCTCGACGCCCCTTTATTGCCTCAGGCGATAAGACGTCGTTTCGGGGTCGAAAAACCTTCGTATCGCTCTCTGAAATTGTGATTCTAGCCGACGATCTCCACTATTCCAAGGTTTCTTGGCAGTAGTGACTCCCTCGATTACGCGAATCGGTGCGGAGCCCACACGCGGAGCCGCCAGACACAGCGATGGGAAGCGAGTTCAACTCGATGCGAGATCTCCTCCCAGGTCGTGGATTATGGGTGACTGTACATCCAGATAGTCACCCCCCTCCGGGTTTTATCTCACCCCTTCAGCGAAAGAATTGGGCATAACTTTCCGCACGGGTATCGGAATCGCTTATGTGACCACAATTCGGAATCGGCACTCCGGACGGGTTCGACGAGGCGCTGGTTTCGCGGAATTCCGTTTCGGAGCAAAAATTCCCCCCGGGAGCGTGTTTACTAGTACACCGACTGTCGTACCCTCCGGTCAGACGCAGATATTTATTCTCCCGGTGGTCAGAACCGTACGCGAAGCCCCAATTCAGAATCGGCTCTTCGACACGGTCGGTAAATGGTCGCATTCGGAGATTTCCGGTCCGGCGCCCAAAATCCTCTGCGGGAGCGCGATCGCGGGCTGCCGATTTGATCGCATACCTACACAGCTTCGCTCAAACAGGGATAACTTTTCGCTTGTTTTCGGAATCGCTTATAAGACCCCAATTCAGAATCGGCACGCAGAGGCGCTCGACGCTCTCTTATTGCCTCAGGCGATAAGACGTCGTTTCGGGGTCGAAAAACCTTCATTTCGCACTCCGAAATTGTGATTCTAGCCGACGATCTCCCATATTCCAAGGTTTTTTGGCAGTAGCGACTCTCTCGATTACGTGAATCGGTGGCGAAGTCCACACGCGGAGCCGCCCAGTCACAGCGATCGGAAGTCGTGTTCAACTCGACGAGAGATATCCTCCCCAGGTCATGGATATGGGTGCCCGAACATCGCCGATATAGTCAACCCCCTCCGGTTTATTCCCACCCCTTCAGCGAAAGAATTTGGCGTAACTTTCCGCACGGGCATCGGAATCGCTTCTGTGGACCACAATTCGGATCGGCACTCCGAGACGGTCGGCAGGGTGCTGGTTTCGTGGATTCCGTTCCTGTGGCCAAAATTCCCCCCCCCCCCCCCCCCCCCCCCCCGGAGCGTGTGTACTAGTACACCAACTGCCGTACCCTCCGGTCAGACGCAGATATTTATTCGCCCGGGGGTCGGAACCGCCCGTGAGGCCCCATTTCAGAATCGGCACTTCGACCCGGTCGGTAAATGGTCGTATTCAGAGATTTCCGGTCCGACGCCGAAATTCCTCTGCGGGAACGCGGTCGCGGGCTGCCGATGCGATCGCATACGGACACCGCTTCGCTCAAACGGGGATAACTTTTCGCTCGGTTATCGGAATCGCTTATAAGACCCCAATTCGGAATCGGCACGCAGAGGCGCTCGACGCCCCCTTATTGCCTCAGGCGATAAGATGTCGTTTCCGGGTCGATAAACCTTCATTTCGCACTCCGAAATTGTGATTCTAGCCGACGATCTCCCCTATTCCAAGGTTTTTTGGCAGTAGCGACTCCCTCGATTACGCGAATCGCTGGCGGACCCCACACGCGGAGCCGCCCAGTCACAGCGATCGGAAGTCTTGTTCAACTCGACGTGAGATCTCCTCCCCAGGTCTTGGATATTGGTGCTCGAACATCGCCGATATAGTCACCCCTCTGGTTTTATTCCCATCCCTTCAGTGAATGAATTGGGCATAACTTTCCGCACGGGCATCGGAATCGCTTTGTGACCACAATTCCGAATCAGCACTCCGGGACAGTCGACAGGGCGCAGTTTTCACGGAATCCGTTCTGGTGCCAAATTCCCCCCCGGAGCGTCTGTACTAGTACAACCGACTACTGTACCCTCCGGTCGGACGCGGATTTTATTCGCCGGGGGTCGGAAACCGCCCGCGAGGCCCCAATTCAGAATAGGCACTTCGATCCGATTGGGAAATGGTCACATTCGGAGATTTCCGTCCGTTGCCCAAATTCCTCTAAAGGTCGCGGTCGCGGGCTGCCGATGCGATCGCATACGGACACTGCTTCGCTCAAATTGGATAACTTTTCGCTCGGTTTATTGGAATCGCTAGAAGACCCCCAATTCGGAATCGGCACGCAGAGGCGCTCAACGTCCTTTATTGCCTCAAGCGATAAGACGTCGTTTCAGGGTCGAAAAAAAACCTTCATTTTGCACTCCGAAATTGTGATTCTAGCCGACGATCTCCCCTATTCCAAGGTTTTTTTGGCAGTAGCTACTCCCTCAGTACGACGATATCGCGAATCGCTGGAGCCCACCTACGGAGCCGTTCAAGTCACAGTGATCGGATGTCGTGTTCAACTCGGCGGATCCCCTCCCCAGGTCGTAGATATGGGTGCCCGAACATCGCTGATATATCACCCCCTCCGGTTTATTCCCACGCCTTCAGCGAAAGAATTGGGGAGAACTTTCCGCACGGGCATCGGAATCGCTTATGTGACCACAATTTGGAATCGGCACTCCGGGACGGTCGACAGAGTGCTGGTTTTGCGGAATTCCGTTCCGGGGCCAAAATTCCCCCCCGGGAGAGTGTTTACTAGTACAGCGACTGCCGTACCCTCCGGTCGGACGCAGATATTTATTCGCCCGGTGGTCGGAACCGCCCGCGAGGCCCCAATTCAGAATCGGCACTTCGACCCGGTCGGTAAATGGTCGCATTCGGAGATTTCTGGTCCGGCGACCAAATTCCTCTGCTAGAACGCGGTCGCGGGCTGCCGATGCGATCGCATACAGACACCGCTTCGCTCAAACGAGGATAACTTTTCGCTCGGTTATCGGAATCGCTTATAAGACCCCAATTCGGAATCGGCACGCAGAGGCGCGCTCGACGTCACCTTATTGCCTCAGGCGATAAGACGTTGTTTCGTGGGTCGAAAAACCTTCATATCGCTCTCCGAAATTGCGATTCTAGCCGACGATCTCCACTTTCCAAGGTTTCTTTGCAGTAGTGACTCCCTCGATTACGCGAATCGATGGCGAGCCCACACGCGGAGCCGCCCAGACACAGCGCTCGAAGTCGAGTTCAACTCGACGCGAGATCTCCTCCCCAGTCGTGGATATGGTGACTATACATCGCCAATATAGTCACCCCCTCCGGTTTATTTCCACCCCTTCAGCGAAAGAATGGGCATAACTTTCCGCACGACTATCGGAATCGCTTATGTGACCACAATTCGGAATCGGCACTCCGAGACGGTTGACGAGGCGCTGGTTTCGCAGAATTCTGTTTCGGAGCAAAAATCCCCCCGGGAGCGTGTTTACTAGTACACCGACTGCCGTACCCTCCGGTCAGACGCAGATATTTATTCTCCCGGTGGTCAGAACCGTCCGCGAAGCCCCAATTCAGAATCGGCTCTTCGACACGGTCGGTAAATGTCGCATTCGGAGATTTCCGGTCCAGTGCCCAAATTCCTCTGCGGGAGCGCGATCGCGGGCTGCCGATTTGATCGCATACGTACACAGCTTCGCTCAAACAGGGATAACTTTTCGCTTGGTTATCGGAATCGCTTATAAGAACCCAATTCAGAATCGGCACGCAGAGGCTCTCGACGCCCTCTTATTGCCACAGGCGAAAGACGTCGTTTCGGGGTCGAAAAACCTTCGTTTCGCACCCAAATTGTGATTCTAGCCGACAATGCCCCTATTCCAAGGTTTTTTGGCAGTATAGCGACCTCTCGATTACGCGAATCGGTGGCGAAGCACCACACGCGGAGCCGCCCAGTCACAGCGATCGGAAGTCGTGTTCAACTCGACGCGAGATATCCTCCCCAGGTCATGGATATGGTTGCCCGAACATCGCCGATATATTCACCCCCTCGGTTTATTCCCCACCCTTCAGCGAAAGAATTGGCATAACTTTCCGCACGGGCATCGGAATCGCTTCTGTGACCACAATCGGAATCGGCACTCCGAGACGGTCGGCAGGGTGCTGGTTTCGTGGAATTCCGTTCCTGGGCCAAAATCCCCCCCCCCCCCGGAGCGTGTGTACTAGTACCAAAACTGCCGTACCCTCCGGCGGATGCGGATATTTATTCGCCCGGGGGTCGGAACCGCCCGCGAGGGCCCCAATTCAGAATCGGCACTTCGACCCGGTCGTTAAATGGTCGCATTCAGAGATTTCCGGTCTGGCGCCAAAATCCTCTGTGGGAACGCGGTCGCGGGCTGCCGATGCGATCGCATACGGACACCCTGCTTCGCTCAAACGGGGAATACTTTTCCTTTTTCGCATCGTTATCGGCATCGGAATCGCTTATAAGACCCAAATTCGGAATCGGCACGCAGAGGCGCTCTACGCCCCCTTATTGCCCTCAGGCGATAAGATGTCGTTTCGGGTCGATAAACCTTCGTTTCGCACTCCGAAATTGTGATTCTAACCGACGATCTCCCATATTCCAAGGTTTTTTGGCAGTAGCGACTCCCTCGATTACGCGAATCGCTGGCGGACCCCACACGCGGAGCCGCCCAGTCACAGCGATCGGAAGTCGTGTTCAACTCGACGTGAGATCTCCTCCCCAGGTCGTGGATATGGGTGCCCGAACATCGCCGATATAGTCACCCCCTCTGGTTTATTCCCATCCCTTCAGTGAATGAATTGGGCATAACTTTCCGCACGGGCATCGGAATCGCTTATGTGACCACAATTCGGAATCAGCACTCCGGGACGGTCGACAGGGCGCAGGTTTCACGGAATTCCGTTCTGGTGCCAAAATTCCCCCCCGGAGCGTGTGTACTAGTACACCGACTACTGTACCCTCCGGTCGGACGCGGATATTTATTCGCCCGGGAGTCGGAACCGCCCGCGAGGACCCAATTCAGAATCGGCACTTCGATCCGGTCGGGAAATGGTCGCATTCGGAGATTTCCGGTCCGGTGCCCAAATTCCTCTGCAGGAGCGCGGTCGCGGGCTGCCGATGCGATCGCATACGGACACTGCTTTCGCTCAAACGGGGATAACTTTTTCGCTCGGTTATCGGAATCGCTTATAAGACCCCAATTCGGAATCGGCACGCAAAGGCGCTCGACGTCCTTTTTTGCCTCATGCGATAAGACGTCGTTTCAGGGTCAAAAAACTTCATTTTGCACTCCGAAATTGTGATTCTAGCCGACGATCTCCATATTCCAAGGTTTTTTTGGCATTAGCGACTCCCTCGATTACGCGAATCGCTGGCGGAGCCCACACGCGGAGCCGTCCAGTCACAGTGATCGGAAGTCGTGTTCAACTCGACGCGAGATCTCCTCCCCAGGTCGTAGATATGGGTGCCCGAACATCGCAGATATAGTCACCCCTCCGGTTTATTCCCACGCCTTCAGCGAAAGAATTGGGGATAACTTTCCGCACAGGCATCGGAATCGCTTATGTGACCACAATTCGGAATCGGCACTCCGAGACGGTCGACAGAGTGCTGGTTTTGCGGAATTCCATTCCGGGGCCAAAATTCCCCCCCCCCGGGAGAGTGTTTACTAGTACAGCGACTGCCGTACCCTCCGGTCGGACGCAGATATTGTGATTCGGGGTCGAAATTGTGATCTAACCGACGATCTCCCCTATTCCAAGGTTTTTTGGCAGTAGCGACTCCCTCGATTACGCGAATCGCTGGCGGAGCCCACACGCCGAGCCGCCCAGTCACAATGATCGGAAGTCGTGTTCAACTCGATGTGAGATCTCCTCCCCAGGTCGTGGATATGGATGCCCGAACATCACCGATATAGTCACCCCCTCTGGTTTATTCCCACCCCTTCAGTGAAAGAATTGGGCATAACATTCCGCAGGGCATCGGAATCGTTTATGTGACCACAATTCGGATCGGCACTCCGGGACGGTTTGACAGGGCGCAGGTTTCACGAAATTCCGTTCTGGGGCCAAAATCCCCCCCCCCCCCCCCCCCGGAGCGTGTGTACTGTACACCGACTACTGTACCCTCCGTTCGGACGTGGATATTATTCGCCGGGGGGTCGGGAACCGCAAGCGAGGACCCAATTCAGAATCGGCACTTCGATCCGGTCAGGAAATGGTCACATTCGGAGACTTCCGGTCCGGCGCCCAAAATCCACTGCAGGAGCGCGGTCGCGTGCTGCCGTATGCGAGGATCGCATACGGACACCGCTTCGCTCAAACGGAGATAACTTTTCGCTCGGTTATCGGAATCACTTATAAGACCCCAATTCAGAATCGGCACGCAGAGGCGCTCGACGTCCCTTTATTGCCTCAGGCGATAAGACGTCGTTTCAGGGTCAAAAAACCTTTGTTTCGCACTCCGAAATTGTGATTCTAGCCGACGATCTCCCATATTCCAAGGTTTTTTGGCAGTAGCGACTCCCTCGATTACGCGAATCGCTGGGGGAGCCCACACGCGGAGCCGTCCAGTCACAGTGATCGGAAAGTCGTGTTCAACTCGACGCGAGATCTCCTCCACATGTCGTGGATATGGGTGCCCGAACATCACCGATATAGTCACCCCCTCCGGTTTATTCCCACCCTTCAGCGAAAGAATTGGGCATAACTTTTCGCACGGGCATCGGAATCGCTTATGTGACCACAATTCGGAATCGGCACTCCGAGACGGTCGACGGGGCGTTGGTTTTGCGGAATTTTGTTCCGGGGCCAAAATTCCCCCCGGGAGCGTGTCACCGACTGTCGTACCCTTCGGTCGGACGCGGATATTTATTCGCCCGGTGGTCGGAATTGCCCGCGAAGCCCCAATTCAGAATCGGCACTTCGACCTAGTCGGTAAATGGTCGCATTCGGAGATTTCTGGTCCGGCGCCCAAATTCCTCTGCGGGAGCGCGATCGCGGACTGCCGATTTGATCGCATACGGACACCGCTTCGCTCAAACGGGCATAACTTTTCGCTCGGTTATCGGAGTCGCTTATAAGACCCCAATTCGGAATCGGCTATCAGAGGCGCTCGACGCCCCATTATTGCCTCATGTGATAAGACGTCATTTAGGGGTCTAAAAACTGTCATTTCACACTCCGAAATTGCGATTCTAGCTGACGATCTCCTCTATTCCAAGGTTTTTGGCAGTAGCGACTCCCTCGATTACGCGAATCGCTGGCGGAGCCCACACGCGGAGCCGCCCAGTCACAGTGATCGGAAGTCATGTTCAACTCGACGCGAGATCTCCTCCCCAGGTCGTGGATATGGGTGCCTGAACATCGCCGATATAGTCACCCCCTCCGGTTTATTTCCACCCCTTCAGCGAATGAATTGGGCATAACTTTCCGCCACGAGCATCGGAATCGCTTATGTGACCACAATTCAAAATCGGCACTCCGAGACGGTCGAGAGATGCTGGTTTCGCGGAATTCCGTTCCGGGGCAAAAAATTTCCCCCCGGAGCGTGTGTACTAGTACACCGACTGCCGTACCCTCCGATTGGATGCGGATATTTATTCGCCCGGGGGTTCGAAAAACCTTCGTTTCGCTCTCCAAAATTACGATTCTAGCCGACGATCTCCCCTATTCCAAGGTTTTTTTGCAGTAGCGACAACCTCGATTACGCGAATCGAGGGCGGAGCCCACACTCGGAGCCGCCCAGTCACAGCGATCGGAAGTCGTGTTCAACTCGACGCGAGATCTCCTCCCCAGGTCGTGGATATGGGTGCCCGAACATCGCCGATATAGTCACCCCCTCCGGTTTATTCCCACCCCTTCAGATAATGAATTGGGCATACTTTTCGCACGGGCATCGGACTCGCTTATGTGACCACATTCAAAATCGGCACTCCGAGACGGTCGACGGGGCGCTGGTTTCGCGGAATTCTGTTTCGGGGATAAAATCCCCACCCCCCCGGAGCGTGTTTACTAGTACACGGACTGTCGTACCCTCCGGTCGGACGCAGATATTTATTTGCCCGGTGGTCGGAACCGCCCGCGAGGCCCCAATTCAGAATCGGCACTTCGATCCGGTCGGGAAATGGTCGCATTCGGAGATTTCCGGTCTGGCGCCCAAATTCTTCTGCAGGAGCGCAGTCGCGGGCTGCCGATGCGATCGCATACGGACACTGCTTCGCTCAAACGGGGATAACTTTTCGCTCGTTTATCAGAATCGCTTATAAGACCCCAATTCGGAATTGGCACGCAGAGGCGCTCGACGTCCCCTTATTGCCTCAGGCGATAAGATGCCATTTCGGGGTCGAAAACCTCCGTTCACACTCTGAAATTGTGATTCTAGCCGATGATCTCCCCTATTCCAAGTTTTTT
This sequence comes from Colocasia esculenta, assembly GCA_014218235.1. NCBI lineage: Eukaryota > Viridiplantae > Streptophyta > Magnoliopsida > Alismatales > Araceae > Colocasia > Colocasia esculenta. The sequence goes on from CM024758.1 coordinate 5,610,381, forward strand.
GGTAGTAGAGACTCCCTCGATTATGCGATTCACTGGCGGAGCCCACACGCCGAGCCGCCCAGTCACAGCGATCGGAAGTCATGTTCAACTCGACGTGAGATCTCCTCCCCAGGTCGTTGATATGGGTGCCCGAACATCGCCGATAAAGTCACCCCCTCTGGTTATTCCCACCCCTTCAGCGAATGAATGGGCATAACTTTCCGCATGGGCATCGGAATCGCTTATGTGACCACAATTCGGAATCGGCACTCCGAGACAGTCGACAGGGAGCTGGTTTTGCGGAATTCCATTCCGGGGCCAAAATCCCCCCCGGGAGCGTGTTTACTAGTACACCGACTGCCGTACCCTCCGGTCGGACGCGGATATTTATTCGCCCGGTGGTCGGAACTGCCCGCGAGGCCCCAATTCAGAATCGGCACTTCGACCCGGTCTGTAAATGGTCGCATTCGGAGATTTCCGGTCCGGCACCCAAATTCCTCTGCGGGAGCGCGGTCGCGGGCTGCCGATTTGATCGCATACGGACACCGCTTCGCTCAAACGGGGATAACTTTTCGCTCGGTTTTCGGAATCGCTTATAAGACCCCAATTCGGAATCGGTACGCAGAGGCGCTCGACGTCCCCTTAATGCCTCTGGTGATAAGACGTCCTTTCGGGGTCGAAAAACCTTCGTTTCGCTCTCCGAAATTGCGATTCTAGCCGACGATCTCCCCTATTCCAAGGTTTTTTGGCAGTAGCGACAACCTCGATTACGCGAATCGCTGGCGGAGCCCACACGCGGAGCCGCCCAGTCACAGTGATCAGAAGTCGTGTTCAACTCGACGCGGGATCTCCTCCCCAGGTCGTGGTTGGGTGCCCGAACATCGCCGATATATTCACCCCCTCCAGTTTATTCCCACCCCTCAGCGAAAGAATTGGGCATAACTTTCCGCAAGGGCATCGGAATCATTTATGTCACCACAATTCGGAATCGGCACTCCGAGACGGTCTACAGGACGCTGGTTTCGCGAAATTCTGTTCCGTGACCAAAATTCCCCCCGGGAGCGTGTGTCCTAGTAGGCCGACTGCCGTACCCTCCGGTCGGACGTGGATATTTATTCGCCCGGAGGTCGGAACCGCCCGCGAGGACCCAATTCAGAATCGGCACTTCGACCCGATCGGTAACTGGTCGCATTCAGAGATTTCCAGTCCGGCGCCCAAATTCCTCTGCGGGAGCGCGGTCGCGGGCTGCCGATGCGATTGCATACGGACACTGCTTCGCTCAAACAGGAATAACCTTTCGCTCGGTTATCGGAATCGCTTATAAGATGCCAATTCGGAATCGGCAATCAGAGGCGCTCGACGCCCCATTATTGCCTTAGGTGATAAGACATCGTTTCGGGATCGAAAAACCTTCATTTCGCATACGGAGATTTTCGGTCCGGCGCCAAAATTCATTTCGCATACGGAGATCACACGCGGAGCCGCCCAGTCACAGCGATCGGAAGTCGGTTCAACTCGACGCGAGATCTCCTCCCCAGGTCGTGGATATGGGTGCCCGAACATCGGCGATATAGTCACCCCCTCCGGTTTATTCCCACCCCTTCAGCGAAAGAATTGGGCATAACTTTCCGCACGAGCATCAGAATCGCTTATGTGACCACAATTCAAAATCGGCACTCCGAGACGATTGAGAAATGCTGGTTTTACAGAATTCCATTCCGGGGCAAAAATTTCCCCCCGGAGCGTGTGTACTAGTACACCGACTGCCGTACCCTCCGGTCGGATGCGGATATTTATTCGCCCGGGGGTCGGAACCGCCCACGAGGCCCCAATTCAGAATCGGCACTTCGATCCGGTCGGGAAATGGTCGCATTCGGAGATTTCCGGTCCAGCGCCAAAATTCCTCTGCGGGAGCGCGGTCGCGGGCTGCCGATTTGATCGCATACGGACACCGCTTCGCTCAAACGGGGATAACTTTTCGCTCGGTTATCGGAATCGCTTATAAGACCCTAATTCGGAATCGGCACGCAGAGGCGCTCGATGTCCCCTTATTGCTTCAGGCGATAAGACGTCGTTTCGGGGTCGAAAAACCTTCGTTTCGCACTCCGAAATTGTGATTCTAGCCGATGATCTCCCCTATTCCAAGGTTTTTTGGCAGTAGCGAGTTCCTCGATTACGCGAATCGCTGGCGGAGCCACACGCGGAGCCGCCCAGTCACAGCGATTGGAAGTTGTGTTCAACTCGACGCGAGATCTCTTCCCCAGGTCGTGGATATGGGTGCCCGAACATCACCGATATAGTCACCCCCTCTGGTTTATTCCCACCCCTTCAGCGAAAGAATTGGGCATAACTTTCCGCACGGGCATCGGAATCGCTTATGTGACCACAATTCGGAATCGGCACTCCTAGACGATCGACGGGGCGCTGGTTTCACAAAATTCCATTTTCGGGCCAAAATCCCCCCCAGGAGCGTGTTTACTAGTACACCGACTTCCGTACCCTCCGGTCGGACGCGGATATTTATTCGTCCGGTGATCGGAACCGCCCGCGAGGCCCCAATTCAGAATCGGCACTTCGACCCGGTCGGTAAATGGTCGCATTCGTAGATTTCCGGTCCGGCGACCAAATTCCTCTGCGGGAGCACGGTCGTGGGCTGCCGATTTGATCGCATACGAACACCGCTTCGCTCAAACGGGGATAACTTTTCGCTCGGTTATCGGAATCGCTTATAAGACCCCAATTCGGAATCGGCACGCAGAAGCGCTCGACGTGCCCTTATTGCCTCAGGCGATAAGACGTCGTTTCGGGGTCGAAAAACCTTCGTTTCGCACTTCGAAATTGTGATTCTAGCCGACGATCTCCCCTATTCTAAGGTTTTTTGGCAATAGCGACTCCCTCGATTACGCGAATCGCTGGCGGAGCCCACACGCGGAGCCGCCCAATCACCGGCTGCAGATTTGATCGCATACGGACACCGCTTCGCTCAAACGGGGATAACTTTTCGCTCGGTTATCGGAATCGCTTATAAGACCCCAATCCAGAATCAGTACGTAGAGGCGCTCGACGTCCCGTTATTTCCTCAGGCGATAAGATATCATTTCGGGGTCAAAAAACCTTCGTTTCGCTCTCCGAAATTGTGATTCTAGCCGACGATCTCCCCTATTCCAAGGTTTTTTGGCAGTATCGACAACCTCGATTACGTGAATCGCTGGCGGAGCCCACTCGCAGAGCCGCCCAGTCACAGCGATCGGAAGTCGTGTTCAACTCGACGCGAGATCTCCTCCCCAGGTCGTGGATATGGGTGCCTGAACATCGTCGATATAGTCAGCCCCTCCGGTTTATTCCCACCCCTTCAGCAAAAGAATTGGACATAACTTTTCGCACGGGCATCAGAATCGCTTATGTGACCACAATTCGGAATCGGCACTCCGAAACGATCGACATGGCGCTGGTTTCACGGAATTCCGTTCCGTGGCAAAAATCCCTCCCCCCCCCCCCGGAGCGTGTGTACTAGTACACCGACTGTCGTACCCTCCGGTCGGACATGAATATTTATTCGCCGAAGGTCGGAACCGCCCGCGAGGCCCCAATTCAGAATCGGCACATCGACCCGGTCGGTAAATGGTCGCATTCGGAGATTTCCGGTTCGGCGCCTAAATTCCTCTGCGGGAGCGCGGTCGCAGGCTGCCGATGCGATCGCATACGGACACCGCTTCGCTCAAACGGGGATAACTTTTCACTCGGTTATCGGAATAGCTTGTAAAACCCCAATTCGGAATCGGCACGCAGAGGCGCTCGATGCCCCCTTATTGCCTCAGCCGATAAAACATCGTTTCGCACTCTGAAATTGTGATTCTATCCGACGATCTCCCATATTCTAAGGTTTTTTGGTAGTAGCGACTCCCTCGATTACGCGAATCGCTGGCGGAGCCCACACGCGTAGCCGCCCAATCACAGCGATCGGAAGTCATGTTCAACGCGATGCAAGATCTCCTCCCCAGGTCGTGGATATTGATGCCCGAACATCACCGATATAGTCACCCCCTCCGGTTTATTCCCACCCCTTCAGCGAAAGAATTGGGCATAACTTTCCGCACGGGCATCGGAATGGCTTATGTGACCACAATTCGGAATCGGCACTCTGAGATTGTCGACAGGGCGCTGGTTTCGTCCAATTCCGTTCCGGGGCAAAAATTCCCCCGGGAGCGTGTGTACTAGTACACCGACTGTCGTACCCCCCTGTCGGACGTGGATATTTATTCGCCCGGAGCTCGGAACCGCCCGCGAGGCCCCAATTCAGAATCGGCACTTCGACCCGGTCAGTAAATGGTCGCATTCGAAGATTTCCGGTCCGGCGCCCAAATTCCTCTGCGGGAGCGCGGTCGCGGGCTGTCGCTTCGCTCAAACGGGCATAACTTTTCGCTCGGTTATCAGAATCGCTTATAACACCCCAATTCGGAATCGGCACTCAGAGGCGCTCGACGCCTCCTTATTGCCTCAGGTGATAAGATGTCTTTTCGGGGGTCGAAAAACCTTCATTTCGCACTCTGAATTTGGGATTCTAGCCGACAATCTCCCCTATTCCAAGGTTTTTTTCAGTAGCGACAGCCTCGATTATGCGAATCGCTAGAGGAGCCCACACGCGGAGCCGCCCAGTCACAGCGATCAGAAGTAGTGTTCAACTGGATGCGAGATCTCTTCCCCAGGTCGTGGATATGGGTGCCTGAACATCGCCGATATAGTCACCCCCTCCGGTTTATTCCCACCCCTTCAGCGAAAGAATTGGGCATAAATTTCCACACGGGCATCGGAATCGCATATGTCACCACAATTCGGAATCGGCACTCCGAGACGGTCTACAGGGCGCTGGTTTCGCGAAATTCTGTTTCGGGACCAAAATTCCCTTCGGGAGCGTGTGTACTAGTACACTGACTGCCGTACCCTCCGGTCGGACGCGGATATTTATTCGCCCGGGGGTCGGAACCGCGCGCGAGGCCCCAATTCAGAATCGGCACATCGACCCAGTCGGTAAATGGTCGCATTCGGAGATTTCTGGTCCGGCGCCCAAATTCCTCTGCGGGAGCGCGGTCGCGGGCTGCCGATGCGATCGCTTACGGACACTGCTTCGCTCAAACGGGGATAACTTTTCGCTCGGTTATCGGAATCGCTTATAAGACCCCACTTCAGAATCGGAACGCAGAGGCGCTCAACGCACCCTTATTGCCTCAGGCGATAAGACATTGTTTCTGGGTCGAAAAACCGTCGTTTCGCACTCCGAAATTACGATTCTAGCCAATGATCTCCCCTATTCCAAGGTTTTTTGGCAGTAGCGACAGCCTCGATTACGCGAATCGCTGGCGGAGCCCACACGCGGAGCCGCCCACTCACAGCGATCGGAGGTCGTGTTCAACTCGACGCGAGATCTCCTCCCGGGTCCTGGATATGGGTGCCGGAACATCGCCGATATAGTCACCCCCTCGGTTTATTCCCACCCCTTTAGCGAAAGAATTGGGCATAACTTTCCGCACGGGCATCGGAATCGCTTATGTGACCACAATTCGGAATCGGCACTACGAGATGGTCTACAGGGCGCTGGTTTCACAGAATTCCGTTTCGGGACCAAAATTCCCCCGGGAGCGTGTGTACTAGTACACCGACTGCCGTACCCTCCGGTCGGACTCGATCTTTATTCGCCCGGGGGTCGGAACCGCCAGCGAGGCCCCAATTCAGAATCGGCAGATCGACCCGGTCGGTAAATGGTCGCATTTGGAGATTTCCGGTTCGGCGCCCAAATTCCTCTGCGGGAGCGCGGTCGCGGGCTGTCGATGCGATCGCATACGGAAATCGCTTCGCTCAAACGGGGATAACTTTTCGCTCGGTTATCGGATTCGCTTATAAGACCCAATTCGGAATCGACACGTAGAGGCGCTCGACGCCCCCCAATTGCCTCAGGCGATCAGACGTCGTTTCGGGGTCGAAAAACCTTCGTTTCGCACTCCGAAATTGCGATTCTAGCCGACGATCTCCCCTATTCCAAGGTTTTTTGGCAGTAGTGACTCCCTCGATTACACGAATCGTTGGCGGAGCCCACATGCGGAGCCGCCCAGTCACAGCGATCGGAAGTAGTGTTCAACTCGACGCGAGATCTCCTCCCCAGGTCGTGGATATGGGTGCCGAACATCGCCGATATAGTCACCCCCTCCGGTTTATTCCCACCCTTCAGCGAAAGAATTGGGCATTACTTTCCGCACGGGCATCGGAATCGCTTATGTCACCACAATTTGGAATCGGCACTCCGAGACGGTCTACAGGGCGCTGGTTTTGCAAAATTCCATTCCGGGACCAAAATTCCCCCCGGGAGCGGTGTACTAGTACACCGACTGCCGTACCCTCCGGTCGGACGCGGATATTTATTCGCCCGGGGGTCGGAACCGCCCGCGAGGCCCCAATTCCGAATCGGCGCTTCGACCCGGTCGGTAAATGGTCGCTTTCGGAGATTTCCGGTCCGGCGCCCAAATTCCTCTGCGAGAGCGCGGTCGCGGGCTGCCGATGCGATCGCATACGGACACCGCTTCGCTCAAACGGGCATAACTTTTCGCTCGGTTATCGAGTCGCTTATAAGACCCCAATTCGGAATCGGCACTCAGAGGCGCTCGACGCTCCATTATTGCCTCAGGGGATAAGACGTCGTTTCGGGGTCGAAAAACCTTCATTTCGCACTCCGAAATTGCGATTCTAGCCGACGATCTCCCCTATTCCAAGGTTTTTTGGCAGTAGCGACAACCTCGATTACGCGAATCGCTGGCGGAGCCCACACGCGGAGCCGCCCAGTCACAGCGATCGGAAGTCGTGTTCAACTCGACGCGAGAACTCCTCCCCAGGTCGTGGATATGGGTGCCCGAAAACAAGCACCCTGTCGACTGTCTCGGAGTGCCGATTTCGAATTGTGGTCACATAAGCAATTCCGATGTCCGGGCGGAAAGTTATGCTCAGTTCTTTCGTTCAAGGGTTGGGAATAAACCGGAGGGGGTGACTATATCTGCGATGTTCGTGCACCCATATCTACGACCTGAGATGGAGATCTCGAGCCGAGTTGAACACGACTTCCGATCGCCGTGATAGGCCGACTCTGTGTGTTGGCCCCGCCAGTGATTCCTGTAATCGAGGGAGGCGCTACTGCCAGAAAACCTTGGAATTGGGGAGATCGTCAGATGGAATCGCAATTTCGAGTGCGAAACGAAGGTTTTTCGATCCCGAAACGACGTCTTATCGCCTGAGGCAATAAGGGGGTGACGGGCGCCCCTGAGTGTCGATTCCGAATTGGGGTATTATAAGTAGTTCTTATAATCGAGTGGAAAGTTATGCCCGTTTGAGCGAAGGGGTGTTCGTATGCGATCGCATCGGCAGCCCGCGACCACGCTCCCCGAGAGGAATTTGGGCGCCGGAACGGAAATCTCCGAATGCGACCTTGTGTCGACCGGGTCGAAGTGCCGATTCCGAATTGGGGCCTCGCGGGCGGTTTCGATCGCCGGGCGAACAAATATCCGCGTCCTACCCAAGGTGTACGACAATCAGTGTACAAGTACACAAGCTCCGCGGCGGAATTTCGGCTCCGGAATGGAATTTTGTGAAACCAACGCCCCGCCGACCGTCTCGGAGTGCCGATTCCGAATTGTGGTCACATAAGCGATTCCGATGCCCCGGCGGAAAGTTATGCCCAGTTCTTTCGTTGAAGGGTGGGAAAAAAAGGAGGGGGTGACTATATCAGCGATGTTCGTGCACCCATATCTACGACCTGCGATGGAGATCTCGAGCCGAGTTGAACACGACTTCCGATCGCCGTGATGGGCTGACTCCGTGTGTTGGCCCCGCCAGCGATTCGCGTAATCGAGGGAGGCGATCCTGCCAAAAAACCTTGGAATCGGGGAGATCGTTAGATGGAATCGCAATTTCAGAGTGCGAAACGAAGGTTTTTTTACACCGAAATGACGTCTTATCACTTGAGGCAATAAGGGGGTGACGGGCGCCCCTGAGTGTCGATTCCGAATTGGGGCAATATAAGCGGTTCTGATAACCGAGCGGAAAGTTTTGCCTGTTTGAGCGAAGGGATGTCCGTATGCGATCGCATCGGTAGCCCGCGACCACGCTCCCAGAGAGGAATTTGGGCGCCGGACCGGAAATCTCCGAATGTGACCTTGTGCCAACTTTGTCGATGTGCCGATTCCGAATTGGGGCCTCGCGGGCGGTTTCGATCGCCGGGCGAACAAATATCCGTAAACTACCCAAGGTGTACGACAATCGGTGTACTAGTACACATGCTCCGCGGTGGAAGTTTGGTCCCAGAATGGAATTCCCCGAAACCAGCACCCTGTCGACCGTCTCGGAGTGCCGATTCCGAATTGTGGTCACATAAGCTATTCCGATGACTGGGCGGAAAGTTATGCCCAATTCTTTCGCTAAAGGGGTGGGAATAAACCGGAGGGGGTGACTATATCGGCGATGTTCGTGCACCCATATCTATGACCTGGGATGGGGATCTCGAGCTGAGTTGAACACTACTTCCGATCGCCGTGATAGGCCGACTCCGTGTGATGGCCCCACCAACGATTCGCGTAATCGAGTGAGGCGCTACTGCCAGAAAACCTTGGAATCGGGGAGATCATCGACTGGAATCGTAATTTCGGAGTGCAAAACGAAGGTTGTTCGACCCCAAAATGACGTCTTATCGCCTGAGGCAATAAGGGGGCAACAGGCGCCTCTGAGTGTTGATTCTGAATTTGGGTATTATAAGCGGTTCTGATAACCGAGTGGAAAGTTATGCCTGTTTGAGCTAAGGCATGTCCGTATGCGATCGCATCGGCAGCCCGCGACCACTCTCCCGGAGAGGAATTTGGGCGCCGGACAGAAAATCTCTGAATGCGACCTTGTGCCGACCGGGTCGAAGTTTCGATTCTGAATTGGGGCCTCGCATGCGGTTTTGATCACCGGGCGAAAAAATATCCGCGTCCTACCCAAGGTGTACGACAATCGGTGTACTAGTACACACGCTCCGCGGCGGAATTTTGACCCCACAACGGAATTTTGTGAAACCAGCGCCCTGTCGACCGTCTCGGAGTGTCGATTCCGAATTGTGGTCACATAAGCAATTCTGATGTCCGGGCGGAAAGTTATGCCCAGTTCTTTCGCTGAAGGGGTGGGAATAAACTGGAGGGGTGACTATATCGGCGATGTTCGTGCACCCATATCTACGACTTGGGGTTGAGATCTCGAGCCGAGTTCTACACGACTTCCGATCGTCTGGATAGGACAACTCCGTGTGTTGGCCCCGCCAGCGATTCGCGTAATCGAGGGAGGCGCTACTGCGAGAAAACCTTGGAATCGGGGGGATCGTCGGCTGGAATCGCAATTTCGGAGTGCGAAACGAAGGTTTTTCGACCCCGAAACAACATCTTATCGGCTAAGGCAATAAGGAGGCGATGGGCGCCTCTGAGTGTCAATTCCGAATTGGGGTCTTATAAGCGATTCTGATAACCGAGCGGAAAGTTATGCCCGTTTAAGCGAAGGGGTGTCCATATGCGATCGCATCGGCAGCCCGCGACCACGCTCCCGTAGAGGAATTTGGGCGTCGGACCGGAAATCTCCGAATGCTACCTTGTGCCGACCGGGTCGAAGTGCCGATTCCGAATTGGGCCTCGCGGGCGGTTTCGATCGCTGGGCGAATAAATATCAGCATCTGACCCAAGGTGTACAATAATCGGTGTACTAGTACGCACGCTCCGCGGCGGAATTTTGGCCCCAGTAAGAAATTCTGCAAAACCAGCGCCCTTTCGACCGTCTCGGAGTGCCGATTCCGAATTCTGGTCACATAAGCGATTCCGATACCCGGGCGGAAAGTTATGCCCAGTTCTTTTGCTGATGGGGTGGGAATAAACTGGAGGGGCTGACCATATCGGCGATGTTCGTGCACCCACATCTACGACCTGGGGTGGAGATCTCAAGCTGAGTTGAACACGACTTCTGATCGCCGTGATAGGCCGACTCCGTGTCTTGTCTCCGCCAGCGATTCACATAATCGAGGGAGGCGCTACTGCTAGAAAATCTTGGAATCGAGGAGATCGTCGGCTGGAATTGCAATTTCGGAGTGCGAAATGATGGTTTTTCGACCCCAAATGACATCTTATCGCCTGAGTCAATAAGGGGACGACGGGCGCCTCTGAGCGCCGATTCCGAATTGGGGTCTTATAAGCGATTCTGATAGTCGAGCGGAACGTTATGCCCATTTGAGCGAAGGGGTGTCCGTATGCGATAGCATCGGCAGCCCGAGACCACGCTCCCGGAGAGGAATTTGGGCGCCGAACTGGAAATCTCCGAATGCTACCTTGTGCCGACCGGGTCGAAGTGCCGATTCCGAATTGGGGACTAGCAGGCGGTTTCGATCACCGGGCGAACAAATATCCGCGTCCTACCCAAGGTGTACAACAATCGACGTACTAGTACACACACTCCATGGCGGAAGTTCGGCCCCAGAATGGAATTCTGCGAAATCAGCGCCATGTCGACTGTCTCGGAGTGCCGATTCCGAATTGTGGTCACATAAGTGAATCCGATGCCCGGGCAGAAAGTTATGCTCAGTTCTTTCACTGAAGGGGTGGGAATAAACCGGAGGGGGTGACTATATCGGCGATGTTCATGCTCCCATATCTATGACCTGGGGTGGAGATCTCGAGCCGAGTTAAACACGACTTCCGATCATCGTGATAGGCCGACTCCGTGTGTTGGCCCCGCCAGTGATTCGCGTAATCGATGGAGGCGCTACTGCCATAAAACCTTGGAATCGGGGAGATCGTCAGCTGGAATCACAATTTTGGAGTGCGAAATGAAGGTTTTTCAACCCCTAAACGACATCTTATCACCTAAGGCAGTAAGGGGGCGACGGGCGCCTCTGAGTGCCGATTCCGAATTGGGGTCTTATAAGCGATTCTAATAACCGAGCGGAAAGTTATGCCCGTTTGAGCGAAGGGGTGTCCGTATACGATCGAATCGACAAGCCGCGACCACGCTCCCAGAGAGGAATTGGGCGCCGGACCGGAAATCTCCGAATGCGACCTTGTGCCGACCGAGTCGAACTGTCGATTCCGAATTGGGGCCAAGCGGGGGGTTTCGATCGCTGGGCAAACAAATATCCACGTCCTACCCAAGGTGTATGACGATCGGTGTACTAGTCCCATGCTCTGCGGTGGAATTTCGGCCCCGGAACGGAATTTCGCAAAATCAGCGCTCTGTCGATCGTCTCGGAGTGCCGATTATGAATTGTGGTCACATAAGTGATTCCGATGGCCGGGCGGAAAGTTATGCCCAGTTCTTTCGTTGAAGGGGTGGGAATAAACCAGAGGGTGTGACTATATCGGTGATGTTCGTGCACCCATATCTATGACTTGGGGTGGAGATCTCGAGCCGAGTTGAACATGACTTCCGATCGCCGTGATAGGCCGACTCCGTGTGTTGGCCCCGCCAGCGATTCGCGTAATCGAGGGAGGCGCTACTGCTAGAAAACCTTAGAATCGGGGAGATCGTTGGCTGGAATCGCAATTTTGAAGTGCGAAACGAAGGTTTTTCGACCTCGAAACGACGTCTTATCGCTTGAGGCAATAAGGGGGTGACGGGCGCCTCTGAGTGTCGATTCCGAATTTGGGGTCTTATAAGCGATTCTCATAACCGAGCGGAAAGTTATGCCCGTTTGAGCGAAGGGGCGCCGGACCGGAAATCTCCGAATGCGACCTTGTGCCGACCGAGTCGAAGTGTCGATTCCGAATTGGGGCCTCGCGGGCGGTTTCGATCGCCGGGCGAACAAATATCCGCGTCCTACCCAAGGTGTATGACAATCAGTGTACTAGTACACATGCTCCGCGGCGGAATTTCGGCCACGGAACAAAATTTTGTGAAACCAACGCCCCGTCTACCGTCTCGGAGTGCCGATTCCGAATTGTGGTCACATAAGCGATTCCGATGCCCGGGCGGAAAGTTATGCCCAGTTCTTTCGTTGAAGGGGTGGGAAAAAAACGGAGGGTGTGACTATATCAGCGATGTTCGTGCACCCATATCTACGACCTGCGATGGAGATCTCGAGCCGAGTTGAACATGACTTCCGATCGCCGTAATAGGCCGACTCCGTGTGTTAGCCCCGCCAGCGATTCGCGTAATCAAGGGAGGCGCTGCTGCCAGAAAACCTTTGAATCGGTGAGATCGTCGGCTGGAATCGCAATTTCAGAGTGCGAAACGAAGGTTTTTTTACACCGAAATGACGTCTTATCGCCAGAGTGATAAGGGGGTGACGGGCACCTCTGAGTGCCGATTCCGAATTGGGATCTTATAAGCGATTCTCATAATCGAGCGGAAAGTTATGCCTGTTTGAGCGAAGGGGTGTCCGTATGTGATCGCCTCGGCAGCCCGCGACCACGCTCCGGGAGTGGAATTTGGGCACCGGACCGGAAATCTCCTAATGTGACCTTGTGCCGACCGGGTCGAATTTCCGATTTTGAATTGGGGCCTCGCGGGCGGTTTCGATCGCCAGGCGAACAAATATCCACGTCCTACCCAAGGGGTACGACAATCGATTTACTAGTACACACGCTCCCGACGGAATTTTGGCACCGAAACAGAATTCTACGAAATCAGCGCCCTGTCGACCGTCTCGGAGTGCCGATTCCGAATTGCGGTCACATAAGCGATTCCGATGCCTGGGCGGAAAGTTATGCCGAGTTCTTTCGCTGAAGGGGTTGGAATAAACCGGAGGGGGTGACCATATCGGCGATGTTCGTGCACCCATATCTACGACCTGGGGTGGAGATCTCGAGCCCAGTTGGACATGACTTCCGATCACCGTGATAGGCCGACTATGTGTGTTGGCCCCGCGAGTGATTCGCGTATCGAGAGAGGCGCTACTGCCAGAAAACGTTGGAATCGGGGAGATCGTCGGCTGGAATCGCAATTTTAGAGTGCGAAACGATGGTTTTTCGACCCCAAAACAATGACTTATCATTGAGGCAATAAGGGGGCGACGGGCGCCTCTGAGTGTCGATTCCAAATTGGGGTCTTATAAGTGATTCTGATAACCAAGCTGAAAGTTATGCCTGTTTGAGGGAAGGGGTGTCCGTATGCGATCGCATCTGCAGCCCGCGACCACGCTCCCGGAGAGGAATTTTGGCTCCGGACCGGAAATCTCTGAATGCGACCATGTGCCGACCGGGTCGAAGTGCCGATTCCGAATTGGGGCCTCGCGGGCGGTTTCGATCGCCAAGCGAACAAATATCCACGTCCTACCCAAGGGGTACGACAATCGGTGTACTAGTACACACGCTTCGCGGCGAAATTTTGGCCCTAGAACGGAATTCCGCGAAATCAGCGCACTGTCGACCGTCTTGGAGTGATGATTCCGAATTGTGGTCACATAAGCGATTCTGATGCCCGGGCGGAAAGTTATGCCATGTTCTTTCGCTGAAGGGGTGGGAATAAACCGGAGGGGGTGACTATATCGGCGCTGTTCGTGCACCCATATCTACGACCTGGGGTAGAGATCTCGAGCCGAGTTGAACACGACTTCCGGTCGTTGTGATAGGCCGACTCCGTGTGTTGGCCCCGCTAGGGATTCACATAATCGAGGGAGGCGCTACTTCCAGAAAACCTTGGAATCAGGAAGATCGTCGGCTAGAAACACAATTTTGGTGTGCAAAATGAAGGTTTTTCGACCCCGAAACGACGTCTTATCGCCTGAGGGAATAAGGGGGCGACTGACAACTCTGAGTGCCGATTCCGAATTGGGGTCTTATAAGCGATTCTGATAATCGAGCAGAAAGTTATGCCCGTTTTAGCGAAGGGGTGTCTGTATGATATCGCATCGGCAGCCCGCGACTACGCTCCCGGAGAGGAATTTGGGCGTCGGATCGTAAATCTCCGAATGTGAACTTGCGCCAGAACGGAATTCTGCGAAATCGCCCTCTTGTCGACCGTCTCGGAATGTCGATTCTGAATTGTGGTCACATGAGTGATTCCGATACGCGGGCAGAAAGTTATCCCAAGTTCTTTCACTGAAGGGATGAGAATAATACAGAAGGGGTGACTATGTCGGCGATGTTTGTGCAACCATATTTAAGGCCCAGGAAGGAGTTCTCGCACCGAGTTGAACACAACTTCCGATCGTCATGATCGGCCGACTCCGTGTTGTGGCACCACCACTGATTCGCGTCATCGAGGGAGACGTTACTACAAGAAAACCTAGGAAACGGGGAGATCGTCAGCTGGAATCACAGTTTTGGAGCCCGAAATGGAGGTTTTTCGAGTCGAAAACGACGTCTTATCGTCGGGAGGCAATAACGGGTGACGAGCGCCCCTGTGTGACGATTCCGAATTGGGGTCTTATAAGCGATTCTGATAGTCGAGCGGAAAGTTATACCCGTTTAAGCGAAGGGGTGTCCATATACAATCGCATCGGGAGCCTGCTACCACGCTCTCGGAGGCGAATTCGGGCGCCGAACCGGAAATCTCCGAATCCAACCTCTTATCGACCGGACCGAAGTGCCGATTCCGAATTGGGGCCTCGCAGGCGGTTCTGATCGTCGGGCGAAGAAATATCTGCGTCTTACCGAAGGGCTGCGCAATCGTTGTACTAGTACACACGCTCCGGGGTGGAATTTCGACCTCGGAACGGAATTCTGTGAAATCATCGTCTTGTCGACCGTCTCGGAATGCCGAATCTGAATTGTGGTCACATGAGCGATTCCGATACCGGGAGGAAAGTTATGCCCGGTTCTTTCACTGAAGGGGTGAGAATAATACGGAAGTGGTGACTATATCGGTGATGTTTGTGCACCCATATTGACGGCCTGGGGAGGAGTTCTCGAGCCGAGTTGAAGACAACTTCCAATCGTCGTGGTCGGCTGACTCCGTGTTGTGGCCCCACCAGTGATTCGCACCATCGAGGGAGACGTTACTGCAAGAAAACCTTGGAAACGGGAAGATCGTCGGCTGGAATCGCAGTTTTGGAGCCCAAAAGGGAGTTTTTCGAGTAAAAAATGACGTCTTTTTGCCAGGGGCAATAACAGGCAACGAGTGCCCCTGTGTGACGATTCCAAATTATGGTCTTATAAGAGATTCCGATAACCGACCGGAAAGTTATGCCCATTTGAGCAAAGGGGTGTCCATATGCGATCGCATCGGGAGCCCGCGAACATGCTCCCGGAGGCGAATTTAGGCGCCGGACCGTAAATCTCTGAATCTGACCTATTACCGACCGGGCCGAAGTGCTGATTCCGAATTGGGGTCTCGCGGGCGGTTCCGATTGTCGGGCGAAGAAATATCCGCCTCTTATCGAAGGGGTGCGCAATCGGTGTACTAACACACACGCTCTGGGGTGGAATTTCGGCCTCTGAACGGAATTTCACGAAATCGCCGTCTTGTCGACCGTCTCGAAATGTCGATTCCGAATTGTGGTTAAATGAGCGATTCTGAAACCCAGGCGGAAAGTTATGCCCAGTTCTTTCACTTAAGGGGTGACAATAATACGGAATGGGTGACTATATCGGCGATGTTTGTGCACCCATATTTACGGCCTAGGGAGGAGTTCTCGCGCCGAGTTGAACACAACTTCTGATCGTCGTGATCCGCCGACTCCATGTTGTGGCCCCACCAGTGATTCGCGTCATCGAAAGGGACGTTACTGCTAGAAAACCTGGGAAACAGGGAGATCGTTGGCTGGAATCGCAGTTTTGGAGCCCGGAACGGAGGTTTTTCGAGTTGGAAACGACGTCTTATCGCCGGGAGGTGATAATGAGCGCCCCTATGTGACGATTCCGAATTGGGGTCTTATAAGCGATTTCGATAACCGAGCGGAAACTTATGCTCGTTTGAGCAAAGCGGTGTCCGTATGCGATCGCATCGGGAGCTTGCGACCACACTCCGGGAGGCGAATTTGGGCGTCGGACCAGAAATCTCCGAATGCGACCTTGTGCCGACTGGGCCAAAGTGCTGATTACGAATTGGGGCCATGTAGGCGATTCCGATTGCAGAGCGAAGAAATATCCGCGTCTTACCGAAGGGGTGCGCAATCGGTATACTAGTACACACGCTCCGGGGTGAAATTTCGGCCTCGGAACGGAATTCCGCAAAACCATTATGTTGTCAACCATCTCAGAATGTCGATTCCGAATTGTGGTCACATGAGCGATTCTGATACCCAGGCGGAAAGTTTTGTCCGGTTCTTTCACTGAAGGGGTAAGAATAATACGGAATGGGTGACTATATCGGCGATGTTTGTGCACCCATATTACGGCCTGGGAAGAAGTTCTCGCGCCGAGTTGAACACAACTTCCAATCGTCTTGATCGGCCGACTCCGTGTTGTGGCCCTGCCAGTGATTCGCGTCATCGAGAGAGATGTTACTGCAAGAAAACCTGAGAAACGGAGAGATCGTCGGCTGAAATCGCAGTTTTGGAGCCTGAAACGGAGGTTTATGGAGTCGGAAACAACGTCTTATCGCCGGGAGGCGATAACGGGCCACGACCGCCCCTGTGTGACTATTTCAAATTGGGGTCTTATAAGCAATTCTGATAACCAAGCGGAAACTTATGCTCGTTTCAGCGAAGCGGTATCCGTATGTGATCGCATCGGGAGCCTATGACCACACTCCGGGAGGCGAATTTGGGCGCCGGACCGAAAATCTACGAATGCGATCTTGTGCCGACCGGGCCGAAGTGCCGATTTCAAATTGGGGCCTCGTAGGCAGTTCCGAACGCCGGGCGAAGAAATATTCGCATCTTACCAAAGGGGTGCGCGATCAGTGTACTAGTGCACACGCTCCGAGGTGGAATTTCGGCCTCAAAACGGAATTCCTCAAAACTGTCGTCTTGTCGACCGTCTCGGAATGTCGATTCCAAATTGTGGTCACATGAGCAATTCCGATACCTGGGTGGAAAGTTATGCCCAGTTCTTTCACTGAAGGGGTGAGAATAATACTGAAGGGGTGACTATATCGGCGATATTTATGCACCCATATTTACGGCCTAGGAAGGAGTTCCCGTGCCGAGTTGAACACAACTTCCGATCGTCGTGATCAGCCGACTCCGTGTTGTGGCCGCACCAGTGATTCGCGTCATCGAGGGAAACGTTACTGCAAGAAACCTTAGAAACGGGGAGATCGTCGGCTGTAATCGCAGTTTTGGATCCCGAAACGAAGTTTTCGAGTCGCAAAAGACATCTTATCGTCGGGAGGCAATAGCGAGCAACGAGCGCCCCTGTGTGACGATTCCGAATTGGGGTCTTATAAGCGATTCCGATAACCGAGCGGAAGCTTATGCCCGTTTGAGCGAAGCGGTGTCTGTATGTGATCGCATCAGGAGTCTGCGACCACGATCCCGGAGGTGAATTTGGGCGCCGGACCCGAAATCTCCGAATTCGACCTTGTGCCGACCGGGCTGAAGTTCTGATTCTGAATTGGGGCCTCACGGGCGGTTACGATCGCCGGGCGAAGAAATATCTGCGTCTTACCGAAGGGGTGCGCGATCGGTGTACTACTACACACGCTCCGGGGTGGAATTTCGGCCTCAGAACGGAATTCCGCGAAACCGCTGTCTTGTCGACCGTCTCGGAATGTCGATTCAGAATTGTGGTCACATAAGCGATTCTGATACCCGGGCGGAAAGTTATGCCCGGTTCTTTCACTGAAGGGGTGAGAATAATACGGAAGGGATGACTATATCGGCGATGTTTGTGCACCCATACTTACGGCTTGGGAGGAGTTCTCGCGCCAAGTTGAACACAACTTCCTATCGTCGTGATCGGCCGACTCCGTGTTGTGGCCCCACCAGTGATTTCCGTCAGTAACACTTTCAACTATTATCAAGCTAGAGTATGAACATAACACATAGTATTCACATGGTAGATGGAGTCAATCAAGAACACTTAGAATAGCGATTCATATTCTTATGGCTTTCATGTGGGTTGATGACTTTTAGGCCATTGATCAACTAAATAACATGATAACATAGTGAGACATACACATGGTTAGGTGCACAACTACAGAAAACAGCCTCGGGTTGGCCTTTGAATTGCGATGGGTTCAGACGTCACACTTCATAAGACCGTACACAGTCCAAAACACCAATTCACTGTGAAAACACTAAATCAAGAAAATTTAGTTCGTCGCCTTCATGTCGCGATGGACCGATATGTTGCTATGACATTTAAAGCGCAACGGTATCGTCATTCGCCTTCATAACGTGACTACCAACGAGTTGCGACGACCTAGAATCGTGGCGTCTCGATACGTTGTGTTCTAGAGGGGTTTTCAAATCTGGATATAAAAATTGTGCGGAAAACGAGGGCGGGAAAATAAGTCAAATCGCGACAGCATGTCAGGTCACGTTCGACACAGACACTGAAATCCACGCAGCACACAGTTTCATGTGTCAAGGTCGTCAAGTCAAACACATAAACACGATGGGGTGTATGGTCGCCTTTCAGGTAAACCCGACGGTCAAGTACATCGCGTTAATGAGATGAAGAACGCGACGTCTGGAGTGGTCGCGTTCATGGATCTTGGCCGAAAATAATGAAAACGGTGCAGTTCCTCATGATTAACCTATAACTCGAAATCTAGGGGTTCTTGGAAAAAATTATGATCATGAAAAGTGAAGAGAACCAAGAGTAGAAGAGAACTAAGGCTTTGGGTTGACCCAATTCAACCTCGGTTTGCGTATATCTCAGGATGAAGACGTAAAGCCCTAAATATGCGCGACTCTTAGAAAACGTTTAATACATCTAACATGCTTAATAAAAATTGGGTAAAACAGATGCATATGAAACAAGACTCGATGTTCTTTCATGTGGTATATGCTACGTTTAGTTTAAGCCCGAGAACACCTACCTTTGGTTGGTTCTAAGAGAAGTTCTTCTCCAGGTCGCACCAGCACAAGGGTTGGAGAAGAACTTGGTTTGTGGTTGATCATCTCCTCTTCTGGTGCCCTAGCTCGACCTCCCACGATCCCAACACGATGGTAAACTCAACCCCGAGGAGTTTAGGGAGAGTATTTATAGATTTAGGGTTGTTTTGAGTCTTAATGTAACTAGGAATTGAGGAATTTCGAGTTTGGTTAATCCCTTCCTTCATTTGAGGATTCTCATTCCAAAATATGAGTGGGAAATCTATTAGGAAACCTCTTATTATGGTTGTGCACGAATTTGGGTAGTTTTAGGAGTCTGTTAAACTAGTGTTTAGTCCTAATTGGTCTTTCTAATTCAAGTCCAATTAAACCTATGAATTTTCATGATATTTTCTTACTTGAATTTATTTATGGGCCAAAAGTTGTTCATTGCTCTAAATCCCATGATGGGTTGTCAATACACATTGTTTGGAGTCTACCCATATGTTTATTTTAATTTATGATTCACTTTTGTACACATGATAATGAGTTCTCTGACTTATTCCTTAATTACGATAATAAGTCACAATAACTCTTAAACTTGATCCAAATGATTTTCCTTGACCCAAATTTCTTGATGGGTCATTAGATAATATTATTTAAAGTATAACTATTATTTTTACAAAAATTTTAGATGTGTTTATACATATGCGATAATGGTGTGTATGTTCTAGTTTAATTAATCTTTTTTTTATTTATCTCCTATTTTTTTATTATCAGAATTCTAGGGTGTTACATTTAATGTATGCATTATATACATTAAAGTTTCAAATTTTGTCGTAAATCAAAACCAGAGATGTTAAGATCGATAGTTTTATGGAGAGTCACACTTTTATCCTAACTTTTTTTTACCCGACTAGTGCAGAATTGGCTAAGACCGCAAGCCCCACGTCAACCAAGCAGCCTTAGTAGGCATGGAGCCCATGTCCTAGACAATCCCATGGTAGGTGTGGGGCCCACGGCCCCAACCAATTACGCTCTGGTTAGATAAAAAATTTATCTAGTTGGTTGAGATTTAATCATTTCTCTTTTATGAGAGTTACTAGTTATCTGGACATCAAGATATTATGTGGGCAGTCTCCACCACCCATACTTGTGTCACGCCTATGTATCATGATACTCGGACGTTCGAGTAATAGATGTTTTCTTAGTTTTACAGTCAAGTATTTATTATGATGAAATTTGGAATTATGTTTTAAAATTAAATATTTATAGGGTATATTAATTAAAAAATTATCAAATATTTAACTTATTTTTTAGTCACTAATAGAATTGTAATTCACAATAAATATTATCTCTTAATACAATATACGTTAAACTCTGTTATAACAAGGACTTCCCATGTTACATTCAAAGACTGTTAATTAATTTACCCATATTTATATTATCTAACAACACACCAAATATCTCATTAGTCCGAGTCAGCCACTCGACTGGTCGGTTGTGGTGTACAGTGATCCAAAATGTTGGTGGGCCACAAACAGGGATAGATAGCATTTCACACTTGAAAAGAGGGCTTTCCAATGCATTTTTTACACATTATTGCACGTTAATTTGTGAAAATAAACCTATTTATTATCATTGTGTAGAATCTTTATGTGTCACCTTTTTAGGAACAGAAGCTTGGATCGCGGTGTAAGAGGAGGGTTTAGCCTCTGAGCCACTCCTTAAATATCCCAATGATCTCTTGGCTTGAATCAAAGTTGGATGTATCGTTATATTGACCTGAATCAGAATCTTATAGTATAGTACTATATATTATTGTCAAAAAAAAAAAGTACAGTACTGTGGTGGCTATTTCTAGCCACCTAAGCCCACGAGGCCCATCATGGCCCATCATGATCTTGCAGGCGGGCACGCCCACGTGTCCTCGGAAGCAACTTGAAGAACCCGAACACGATTTCCGCGCCCAAGCATCTCCAGGACCCCGGGAGTGGCCTTCGGACACCCCTCATTCTATTCGGTTCAAGCCCCAGCCTACCGAACAGGCCCTGCTCGAGGCGTACTGTGGTCTCGTTGGCATACGATGTGCCTGGACATCAGGCATCGGACAGCGGGCCCAGCTACCGAACAGCAGGTCTAGCCCACCGAACAGACTACCTACTTGATACCTCCCGACAAGGGAAATCAAAGCAGCCCTTCGCCTCCTTGCGGCAGTTATAACGGATGCATAACACGCGCCCCACGATCAAGTGGTGCGTTAACTGCAGTTTCCCTCAACAGACGCCTCAATGCATAACTCCCCGCCAAGGGTGCCAACTGGCGCGCCCCTTTCGGCGTCATCAAGGGACGTTCTGTCCCATCCCCTCAACACATTCGCCTATAAAAAGGCCCAGGTAACCTCCATGCAGAGGTACGTGATCCTGAACGCTCATACTGGTCCTCGCACCACTCACGCGCGAGAACCCCCTTTTCCTTCTAGCCTCTCCAGTCCCGTACTAACTTCGACATCGGAGGGTTCTCCCCGGTTCTTCAACCGGGCCCCCCTGATTCCGTTCTGGTCTTGTAGGCTTCCGTCTGCCACCGGCGATCATCTTCCCATCTTCTCCAGTGGAGGCCCGTTTGGCTCAGGCCCAAACAGAAAAACACCACCACATTTTTGGTGGCGTCTGTGGGAATTGACATCAATCATGGCTCGCAGACGTTCCTCTCACCAGAATTGACATCAACCCTGCGGAAGGGCAAGTGTGGTGGCTATTTCTAGCCACCTAAGCCCACGAGGCCCATCATGGCCCATCATGATCCTGCAGGCGGGCGCGGCCCTTCCGCAGGGTACCATGTGTCCTCGAAAGCAACTTGAAGAACCCGAACACGATTTTCGTGCCCAAGCATCTCCAGGATCCCGGGAGTGGTCTCCGGACACCCCTCATTCTGTTCGGTTCAAGCCCCAGCCTATCGAACAGGCCCTGCTCGAGGCGTACCGTGGTCTCACTGGCATACTACCTGCTTGATACCTTCCGACCAGGGAAATCAGAGCAGCCCTTCGCCTCCTTGCGAAAGTTATAACGGCTGCATAACACGCGCCCCACGATCAAGTGGTGCGTTAACTGCAGAACCCCTCAACGGGCGCCTCAACGCGTAACTCCCCGCCAAGGGTGCCAACTGGCACGCCCTTTCTGGCGTCATCAAGGGACGTTCTATCCCATTCCCTCAACACCTTCGCCTATAAAAAGGCCCAGGTAACCTCCATGCAGAGATACGTGATCCTGAACGCTCATACTGGTCCACGCACCACTCACGCGCGAGAACCCCCATTTTCCTTCTAGCCTCTCCAGTCCCGTACTGACTTCGGCATCGGAGGGTTCTCTCCGGTTCTTCAACCGAGCCCTCCTGATTCGTTTTGGTTTTGCAGGCTTCTGTCCGCCACCGGCGATCGTCTTCCCATCTTCTCCAGTGGAGGCCCGTTTGGCTCAGGCTCAAACAGAAAAACACCACCACAAGTACACTATGTCAATAGTACAAATTTAATGGCATGATTCAAATTAAAAAAAGGAAAACACCTTATTTAAAGGACTCTTGAATGGATCGTACCTACGTATTGAATTCTCCCAACGGAGGTGTATTACACTGATTTGATAACGATGCCTAACCTTGGTTTGAATACAGCTGCCGTCGGCAAACGTTAATTTATTGACCATATTTTCAGAAAAAAAAATTAATTCTACACAATCATTTTATAAATGTAATCTAAAAAATATGCAGTAAAATATCCTTCCGGTCAAACTTAGGTTGAAATCTAATCGCAATTAGAAAATTTTCTAAGATCTCGTAAAACTAAGCATACGTCACATATCCAATAAGCATGATAAAATTACAACTATATATAACATTTTAAAAAGTCTTCTACCTATTTGATAACGAGATAAGAAAACCGAGAATAAATTAATCATGTGTAGTCATGCAGTTTGAAATGGTTTAATAAAAAATAGTTATGAAAAGAGATTAAATTAATCATGTGATGCTATTCATGCAGTTTGAAATAGTTTTAATAAAGAAAAATTAATTAAAAATCCCTGACTGTAATAGAGAGGTCCTTACTGTAACATAATTTAACATATACTGTAATAGGAAATAACACTTATTTGAGTTACAGTTCTGTTAGGGACTAGAAAAGAAGTCAAATATCTATTAGGGACCTCTAATTAATTTGCCCTTTAATAAAAAATAATTATGAAAAGAGAGAACTTTTAATATAACATAATGTAATAGAATAATTAAAAGAAAGATAGATAATTTTTAAAGTGAAATATCAATAATTAATAAATTATTTTCAAAGAAAATCTTTATGTCTCAATGATGTAGAACTCATCATGTACGCGTATACGTACCGTTAGCTTCTGTTAGCAAGGATTTTTCCTTCTAAAATTATGCATACTAGACTAAAAACGTTAGAAGCGTGCGAGCCCCGTCTTCCACGAACGCGGACAGGAGTCCGGAGAGCAGCCAAACCAGCACTCCATCGCCACACATGTTAGCACATGACGAAACAAGTCTTGACCACTTCTAGTTGGAAAAGAAGCAGACGATGACACGTGGGTTGATCGTTGACCACAGGTGGCCCCCACCGAACCCAACGACAATTTTTAGAAACCTAAAGTAGAAAAAAAAAAAAAAAAGATAACACTCCACTTTCCGACGACAAACGCAGATATGCCACCGGTGGCGGGAAACAGAGCAGGCGGTGGTAGAGGAGGCGGCGACATGGCCGCCGTAGTTGTTATTCTCCCAACCTCCTCGCCGGCTCCCAACTTCTCAGGCGGCGTAGAGACGCCAGTCTTCATCTTCCTCCTGGTCGCTGCAGGCGGCGGAGGTGGTCGCGCTGTAATCTGCGCCATAGTGGTGGCGGTCCTCCTCGTCGTCGTCGTCAGCGATGGTGGTGTCGATGACCGGCACGCCCCTGGCGGAGACAAGGTAGGGCATGGAGTCGAAGGCGCGGGCAAGGCAGGCCGCCAGGGACTCGCCGAGGGCCACGCACTCGTCGGCCCGCCGCTTGAGCGCCTCGAACATGAGCGCGGGCTCGTGCTGCATCGCCCGGAGGACGTCCGCGCAGGACGGGCCCGGCGCCGCCAGCGTCACCGCGAAGCAGTGCGGCCCCCCTGCCTGCGAGACCCGCACAACGCTCGGCCCCCCGAAGAGGTTGTGCATCCCCCCGAGCGCCTCCTGGTAAGCCCCGCCCAGGAACATCCCCAAGTAGTACCCACCGGCTCCTCCATTGTGGCCGCCGAAATCGTGAAGGGGCAAGCTCGGGCGACCGCCGATGAACCTGTCGATCTTGCCATCGCTGTCGCAGGTCAGGTCCGACAGGACTCCGTTCACCGCCGGCCGCTGTTCCAGGCGGTGTATCGGCATGATCGGGAACAGCTGGCCGATGGCCCAGAAGTCCGGTATGGACGTGAAAAGCGAGAGGTTGACGTGGAATGTGCGCACTGGCTCCGACGCGTACATCGCCTTCGCCACCAGCTCGCAGAGGCCGTCCACCGCCGCCAGATGCTCCAGGTCGAGGGCGCCGTCCTTGAACTGGTCCACGCACCGCCTCTTCAGCTGCTCGACGTAGAGCAGGCACGTGTCGCAGTCCCCGCGCATAGCAGCGGCCATCAGGTTCCGGCAGTCGGCGCGGGCCTCGTCACCGAGGCCCTCCACAAGGTAGGCCAGGTCGAGGCCCAGCGGCACCGAGTCCAGAGAGGAGGTGGAGGAAATGGCTTCGAAAACGAGGACGGAGTGGTGGGACACCAGCGCCCGCCCGCTCTCGCTGCAGATCACCGGGTGCCGCACGTACTTCCGGTCGCAGGCTTTCTGGATGGCCTGCACAACGGCGGGCCGCGTACTCGTTGAGGCTGTAGCCCACGGACATGTCAGAGCCGCCGGAGTGGGATCCGTCGTAGTCGATGCCGAGGCCGCCGCCGATGTCGATCACCCGCATGTTCGCGCCGAGGCGTGCTAGCTCGCAGTAGATCTGAGCGGCCTCACCACGCCGTCGGCGAGCAGGGAGGTCGTCGGGATCTGGGACCCAATGTGGAAATGCAGGAGCTGGAGGCAGTCCAGCATCTCCATCCTCTGGAGCTTCTTCGCAACGGTGAGGATCTCCGTGGTGCTGAGACCGAACTTGCCCTTCTCGCCGGAGGTGGACCCGAAGTGGCCGGAGTGCTTGGTCCGCAGCTTCGCCCGGAGCCCAATCACAGGGCGGACCCCGAGCGCGCGGCTGGCCTCGACGACGGTGTCCAGCTCCTCCTCCTGTTCGAGGACGATCACCGTGTTTCAGATCCAGCTTCCTCGCCATCAGGGCGAGGGAGACGTACTCCTCGTCCTTGTAGCCGTTGCATACGAGGAAGGCCTCGGGGCTGCCTCTGGTGAGGCAGCTCATGGCGAGCAGGAGCTCCGGCTTCGACCCCGCCTCCAGGCCGAACCGGAAAGGCACGCCAAACTCCACGATATCCTCCACCACGTAACGATCCTGGTTGCATTTGACAGGGTAGACGCCCTGGTAATGCGCACCGTAACCGCAGGATCGGATCGAGTAGTCGAACGCCGCCTGCAGAGAGTGGAGGCGGTTCGGAGGACGTCGGGGAACCGGACGATGAGCGGGAGCTGGAGGCCGAGCCCGCCAACGGACTTGGGGTCGGAGGCCTTCCGCACCACCTTCATCAAGTCGATCTCCTGGTGCGGCAGGGTCTCGGCGCCGGAGGGGTGGACGGAGACGTTCCCGGAGCCATTGACGGAGAAGTAGGGCGCGCCCCAGCCGTCGACGCCGTAGAGCTTTTTGGACAGCTCGGTTGACCAGTGGGACGAAAGGGCCTCGAGCACGGAGGAGGCCGCGTTCGTCGCCGGTAGAGCGCCGCCGGAGAATGCCTCCGGCGCGGGAAGAGAGTTAGGCTCCCGGCCAAAGGCGTAGCCAGGAGGCGGGGGGACGGCGGCATCTACGCATGCCAGGGCCGGCATCTCTTCCCGATCTAAAGGAAGAAAAAAATAAAAAAGAAAAAAAAAACCTACAACCTCACCGGAGCAGCACTTCTGAGAAGGGGGCTTTGAAAGCCGCCGAGGCCGGAGCCCCGCTACCCCCCAAAAGAAGCAGAAAAGAACGGAAGAGCAGAGGAAGAAAACCCTAGCGCCGCCTTATGGAACCGGGCTATCCCCACGCTTGGCCGTCAGCAGAAGCGGGAGGGCTGATCTGAGCAACGCAGATACCACCGTAGGCGGCGGCGGCGGCGTGTGGAAGGCCCCGCGCGGATCACGGCCTGCGTCTAGATCGCTCCTGCGGAGCTGTTGCAGAGGCGAGAGAGAGGGGGAAATCGGGAAGCGGGGACGGAGGAGATCTGGAGATCTCGGAGAGGCCCGGAGAAGACGGAGCCGGAGGCGGAGGAGCTGAAGAAGAGCTCCAAGCGCTGCTGCTGTGGAAGGAAGAAGGGGAGGCGGGCGAGACTTGCATCTGGGGGCGAGGTCCCCTTTTATAGGCCTAAAATTAGTGCCCTAATTCCGATTTCGGCTAGGAAAGGAATAAAATAAAGGGGAAAAATATCCAGCGGGGCCCACCTGGCCAGCAATCGCAATTAATAACGGCAGGGGGAGGGCGGGGCTCTCTCCGTTGGCCGATTCCCGCAGTTGGGAATCTCGCCTTAAATTATTTGGAGAAGAATTTAGTGTATTTAAATTTTATACTTTGTATTTGTATTTCTTATTTTTTTTGACTTAGGACTGTGCAAATACGGTTCAAATCGAAAAATCGAATCGAACCGAATGATTCGGTTCGGTTCGGTTCGGTTCGATTTCATGAGTCAGGTGGTTCGGTTCGGTTTAAAGTGGGAAACTGAAATGAACCGAATATAGATATATAATTATAAAAAAATAAAATTATACAAAAAATAGTAGCGCAGTGGAGGGCAGCGTCGCACGCCCTCCACGCGCCACCAGAAATGATGGGTTGTGCTTTAAAAAAAACACAGAAAAGATGCCAGAAAACACCATAAAATGTCAGAAAAATAGAATTTCGATTGGTTCGGTTCGATTTGATTCGCCGAATGAATTCAGTTCGATTCGATTTCCTCCAAAATGAAGAAAATCGAATCGAACCGTGCACACCCCTAATTTGACTAATAAAAGAAGACACAATATACTCATTTAATGAGAAGTAAAAGATGTAAGTACAAAGTGTAAAATTTAAGTACATTAAATTATTCTCTATTTTTTTCTTATCATATCAATGCCTTATTACTTGAGTTGATTCGAGATATTTATTGGACAAATAAATTTGAATTCTAACTATAATAGGAAGATCTTTGTTGTAACAAAATTTAACGCATATTGTAACTTATGATAATATTTATTGTAATGAGTTACAATTTTATTAAGGATTAGAAAATAAGCCAAATTTTTGTAGTGACTCTTAATTAATTTATCTTATTCTATTTCAATAAAATTTATATGATTAAGATGAATTAATAAAATGTCCAATAGCAAAGTCCATGTTTATAAGTATTTATCAAAAATAAATTACAATAATAGTATCCGATGAGGCAAGTTCAAATCAACAAACATCTTGTTGGACCAACTTCAAAAGAATTTGAGATTGAAATCTCAGATCTACTAGCCATTGTCAGTGTCACTCATCTTACAAGAGATCAAATTAGGAAAGAGATTTCGTTGTCGACTTTACGACGCTCAAGTCAAAACCTCATTTTAATAAGAAACAAAGTATGAAGGAGAGAGATAGAATGGGTGTTGAGAGATTGAGATCTTTTGTGTGAACCCGAAATCTCTTATCTCTTTTTTGTGGTGAGGAGATTTTTCGTTAAGTGATCCTCTATAGATGTGTTGGACTCGTCTTTTTGTGAAAAATTAAATTTTTTTTCTAAAATATACTATCTTCAAATAAAATTTATAATTGAGATTGATTTAAGAGAAAAAAGTTGTCTACGGATTTTAGAATCACTTTGACATTGAGATCATGGTAGGATTATAGTACACATTGGACCTTCCTCTATGTGCTGTCGATATTTAATGGTTTGATTACTTTGGATTGAGACGGTGACCTATTAATATTTTTAATAATAAATAAATAAAATAAAAAGTTGAGGGATATGATATGCGGGGTATGGAGCGGTGTGGGGGCCGAGGGGGATCCGGGCAGCTTCGAGTTGCCGCGTGGCCACCAGAACGGGGCGGCACTCCCACGTAAAAGTGGGGCGCTTTTCCGGTTTATTCTTCTCGGTCCGGGCCCCCCGCGCCGAAACCCCGAATCCACAAATCCCGGATTTCGGATATCAAGAACCATTCACCCCCTCCTCGGATTCGCCCCGCCCCGATCGAATATACGGCGATTGCGATGGGCGAGAGAATGGGCCAGATTCCGCCACGTTGCCTGTTGGGGGCTCCCGGTGGGAGGTTCAGATGGAAACAGAGGGATAGTTTAAGCTTAACCGGTAACGGTGGCCCAGGGGATGTTGGGCGGGGGGGGGCTCAACTAACCTTATCCCCGGGGACGCACGACAAAAAGGGGAATAATTTAACGGTTGACGCCCCGGGACGACGCAGGCGACGCGGTTTTGGTGACGCCCCCGAAATTTAAAGCGGGGGCGCGACGCAGCAGAATCCGAAGTGGGGGTGGGGAGGGGGGATTCACGGGCGACCAAAAGAGGAGGGGTGACCTGTCGCGCTCTTTTGAAAGGTGTCGCCGGCGCGGCCCCAACGGTCAAAAAACCTGGCCGCGTTACGCCATCGCTTGCGTCCGCCTGCCCCACTCCCTCTCCCCCCAAACCCCGATTTGAGCCGGATTAGGTCCGGTTTAGTGTTATCTTAATTTAACCCATGTTAAAAAAAATAACTTGATTTTTTAAAAAATAGTAAGTAATAATATTTCGAATCAATCTAATCCCATTCATGTATGTAAATATTCAAGATCCATGTCATTAATTCTTAAGTCAATCTAATTCAGTTCATGTACGTACTCAAGATCCATGTCATTAATTCTTAAGGATTCTATTCCCAAGCACTTATCTAATTCTTACTTATGATTAGTCCACCTAATCTAACTATTTATAAGAAAGCCCACCAAATCTTTTTCGATAAAAAAAAGACAATGTCTTTAATTTCTTTTTGTGGTAACAAAGAACTCCAATATCTAAAGACTCAGATATTAATGTTCATGAATTTCAAAGTAAAAATTTAATATTTTAATTTTATGTATTCGTATTATCTCACTTCTTAGAATTAAAAAAATTAGACCTATACACCTCTTGAATTACATATGTAGACTAGATAAACTCCTCACTCCCTCTCGAATCTAACTCGAGACCTCCTACCTCCAGACAAAAATTCTAATTGATCCGCCGAGATCCTCCAATGTCTTTAATTTGATTTGTTGGGTTATAGTTAACTTAGGAAGAACATGCTACAAAACATACTTCTCTTTTAGTAAATGATATTCGATGGGCTTATTTGAAACATTTTATAGTCTTTCAGAATCTAAAATCTAAGTTGACGGGGAAGAATGTCTTGGACTAGTTAAGTTGGTTCCTAATGAATGTTTTAGTGGCCAATCCAAAGCTTTAGGTTAGGTGACGACCTACATTTGTACGGCTCCTAATTAGGTTCTTGGTGTTTGTTTTATTAATTAGGAGGCCATATATAGTGTATTTTTGAAAACCACTAAATAATCACCTTAATGAGATAATTATGGTTAATTAAATCATTAATTAGGGCGTAATGACCATCCAGCTGTTTGGCAAACACCCGCAGGACTGTGGTGGCCCCGCCAAATCTTTCCCCGCCTACCTACCGCGGTGGAGCAAAGCCCATCCGGGGAAGGTCTGGTTCATGTCCACCTGTCCAATTAATGGAGCATCTCATTCCATTGATGGGTCTCGGCTGGTCTGTTTAACGTCCGATTTTACGATATTTTTTATTATATTTTATTTTAACAGCCCCTGTCAAAATAATGTTGTCACTTTTGTCGGCGGTGGTCATCGCACCTCTCACGACTCTATTTAATTTTTTTATTAAAATACTAGTTTATTATATTATCTATTGAGAGTTGAATTCTTGATAATAATTTTGTATTTATTTTTGTAAATTTATTATTTATAAATATTGAACTCTTAATTTTTTTCTTGACGTGCATAAAGAATTACTATTAAACCACTTAATACAGACGGTCCCCACAGATCGGCTAGAGCCTCGACTAGGTCAACCTCCCAGAATACCAGAACTGATGTCCTGACGTGGTAGGAACCAAATCCCTTTGTCGTCTAGTCCGACAATTCAGGTCGACTAGGACACCTCCATATTTCTCATTCCCGACAATTTTACGCTCGACCAAGGACGAGGATTACACAACTCGAATGTAGCTGACCTGGAGCCTAACACATCCATGGGATTCTCGGAGCGTGACTCGCGTAACGACCAGACCAGTAGCTGACAAGGCAATGTCCGAAGATCGTGCGTCCGATAATTGCGGCCATTAAGACTACGATCTGGCATGTCGGTTACAACCACGATCCGGTGATAATCACAAAGGTCTCCTACGAGATTTACGGGTCGTCCAACTATTTCACGGGTATCTTATCCCTATAAAAAGGTAGACACTCCACATACTGAGGTATGTTATTCTACTCTATAGACTAGGTCACTCTGCTCGACTAGTAACTAATTAAAGCATCGAATGTCTCCCCTCTGAAACCTCTCGACGAATTTTACAGGTCAAATCGGGAGCTCAGAACACGCGTCTCACGTCAGTTAAGTGGGCCTCAAAAAGATTTCATCAACTTAGTCTTCTCGACTCATACTTCAGCCAAGATCATCTCAACATTCATCTCGGCCGAGCCAACCTCGGTTGCACTTGCAGCAACACCACTATTTGAATACGTGTGCATTCTATTCATCACCATCTATTATTTTTTTATTATCTATGATTATTAAATATTTTCAAATTATTAAAGATGATAGATGATGATGATATATAATGATGACGAATATGAGTTAAAAAAACTTGTGCTAATGCTAATGAGAGGGACCAGAAGATTCCATTCTAGAACATCTTGACCTCACATTTCCGTGGGTCAAGACATACACGTTTGACTAGTTAGGAAACCCTAGAGAACTCAGTGATGCCACATGTTGATGATTCGTCTTCTTTCACAACTGTGATCTTATGTAGTACATACATGAATATATATATATATATCCAAATAATACTAAAATTTTCTATTAACATATCTTTACGAGCCATTGGACGTTTAATTTAATGGTTTGAATGAAGAAAAAATAACTTTCTATTAGGGAAACAGATTTTAGTAATGAATGTTTCAGAATAAAAAGATGTGTGTTAAAAACGGCAACCCAACAAAATTTTTGGGGGTAGAGATGGAATAAAATTTTCGGGTAAGAGTGATAAGATGAGATAAGAGGGGATAAATATATGGTTAAAAGTTATTTTATTTTGGATAGATCGTATAGATTAATTAGGAATAACAGCTAAAATCATCTATGGATTAAAAAATATGATAATTCTATCTCACCAATGAAAAAGATAACTAGATAACTCCAAATAAATGAGTATAGGGAAGAAGAGTGTCAAAGTGAGATTGCTTAAATCATGATTAATTTATGGAGGAATAGATTATTTCTGTAAAAATTATTCAAAAACAAAGAAATTCTTAAACTACGTTTGGTATTTGAATAGATTGGGGAGGGTAACTACACTTTATTTCCAACCTATCTAAATATCAAACATAGACTTTGAGAATCGGATAAATATGAATTGTTGCCGCTGGTGTAAAGAATATTTTAGAAAAGTTGTGGGCATTAAAACCCACAAATCCTAATCGGATAAGTCCAAGTTTTCTATTCGCTTATTTTCAAACACAAGGAACGCACGCATCTACCCAACTTTCTAAGAATGTATCATTATTATTTAATCTACTTATTTTCCAAAAGTCGCACATCTGTATCCATATATGATTTTTGCAGGTTAAATGTAGTCATATATGTATATATTTGTGAATTTCCCGTTATGTGGTAATAAAAAATTAGATTTCAATACCAAAAGCGTATTAACGGGCGCCAAAATATTTGGACGATGTAGTCTCAAAAAAATTATATAAAACTTGAATTACATTCGTCTGATCAGCGTCGGCGCAACCATCGGACGGCTCACGATCATTTCACAAATTATATATACTTCTTATATCTTTTAATTGATCGATAAATGATCTTTCGTGAAACACATAACACAGAGATCGATTATCTTATAAGTCAAAAGAACAATTAAGAGTATGACAAACACTTATTTTCTCTCTTTGTCTCACGACATGAGATCCGGACTCAATCTTTTAATTGTCGTCTCTGTTGAAATTTGAGAATTAGACAGAACTACACATTAATATATATATATATATATATATAAACATAAAAAAAACTAAAAATAAAATAATAAGATTATGACATAATGGTCCATGCAAGTCTTCGAAAACGTGGGGGGGAGGTCTGGTGGAGTCAAAGAATTTGGCCTCCATCCATCCAAACAAGTTCTCTCTACATAGTGTTTATCTTTATTTTTATTTTTTATTTTTTTTCAAACAAAGGGCGCCATCATAATTAAGAGAGCGCCATACCAGCCACACCTTGCGATGTTTCCTCGTAGCTTCCTTGGCTCCAACACCGACGTCACCGCCGCTCTCTCCTCCGGTTCACACGCCAAGACGACTGGAATTTCTCTCTTTTTTCCCTGCATTATTTGTTTTTTATATTTAGGATGATGTAAATGTTCTCTTTCCTAATACCGACTCAAATTTTTTAAGAAAATGTGATTTTCTTTTTCAAAGTAGAGAGGGTCTTAACCGGAAGATTGTAAAATAAAATAAAGTACTTCTTGGTTGTTGACATTTAAGTCATTTTTTCTCCTTCAATTTTGATCTTTCTGGTGGATGTAGACCTTCCACTAGGACGAGAGAATCTCGTTGTTGCTGCTCAGTTTTGTGATATATTTCGCCTATTCGGACTTTTAAGTTTTTTAGGTTAAAAATAAATTTTCTATTAAACCCGTCTTTTGCACTGGTTGAAATATAATATGAAAAATAATATTCACGTTCATGTGATGAGACTAAGTTTTAATACTTTTTGCTGATGAAAGTAGTTAGAATTTTATGAGAAATATTTATTGTATTAGTGCCAAATTATATATTGCATTTATAAGAGATTCTTATCGGGCAGTACAATGATCTCTCCAATGATAATCCAAATAATATATTACGTAACATCAAATTGGCCGTCATGAGAGTTGTCAAACAAGAGGAGCAATTAGGACTGCCAGTCGGAATCGAAAATGATACTTTTCGCATCTATTTCTTATAAAAAAAATCGAAACGGGTCGGAAACGAAATTAATCGAAAATATTTTGTACGATCAATGGTAGATGTATATAATATTAGAAGCAATGATAAGAGATGTCTTTGATAATAATATGTATAATACATACTACGAGAGAGAGAAGTTCATTATATTCTTTATAAATTAAAGAGAAGCTAAAAACTTAGTCTAAAATTTTTTAATATTAAGAAATAATTTTAAGAGTATATATTTTGTAAATAAAATACAAAATATATCTTATCGGAAACAGAACGAAAAATCAGAAAATAATCGAAAACGGAAAAAACGGATACGAAAAGGTCGGAAACGGATCGGAAAATCGAAATCGGATATCCATTGGCAGCCCTAGGAGCAATGGGTGGTAGTTAGCAACGACGATCGGCGACAATTAAATTTTAAAATATAAAATATAAAATTTATTTTTATTTTTAATAATATTATTTAAAAATAATTAAAAATTAATTTTTTATAATATATTTAAATTGAAATTCTAAAATATTGACCCTGCCGCTTTTCTCATACCACCCCCTTGGGAACCAGCTTTTGCACCTCTCAAAAGCCAAGGTTTCTCAAATCTGAGCTAATCAGACCCACATGTATACTACTTAAACAAGGCAAATGATTGAAAGGTGCAATACCTCTTCCTCTCAACAAGCCAAGGTTTCTCAAATCTGAGCTAATCAGACGCTCATGTATATATACTACTTAAACAAGCCCAAGAACGACTAGCTT
Source organism: Colocasia esculenta (assembly GCA_014218235.1). Taxonomy (NCBI): domain Eukaryota; kingdom Viridiplantae; phylum Streptophyta; class Magnoliopsida; order Alismatales; family Araceae; genus Colocasia; species Colocasia esculenta. The sequence continues at coordinate 5,644,417 of CM024758.1, forward strand.
TGTTTATTCATCTCGGATTCGTGATGCCCCACACTTTCTAATACCCTATATTAATTTATGTCATCATTTTGCTTGTTAGCATCTTTCATGTGCATCATCTTTTTTTGGTGACCAAGCAAACCATTCCTTGGAAATGGGATGGAATCATGTGGTTTTAAAACTTGAAGGTCACTATGGTGCCCTCTAGTTGTTTATAGACCAATGTCTAACAAAGGTTGGGGGTCTAGCATTATGTTTTTTTATAAAAAAAAAAAACTTATTGTAGACCCTCTTTGTGATAATATATTTCTTAGGACATGTTTGATATTAAGATAGATAATTTTAAAGATATTCTCACTCCATCTCCGATCTATTTTAATATCAAACATATCTTTAAGTTTATACTCAGTCGAGAGTCCTTTTCAATTACTTTTGGGATACTTTGATTTGAGTCATGTGATATGATATGTTCGCAAAAGATGTTACCTTCACCAACGGGAGATAGTTGTTTACAAGATAGGTCTACAAATGACAGATCTCACAGGTTTTTATATCCCTCTATCACAAGTATATAGGACAAATTAAGGGGAAATGCAAATTTTTTTGTTAAATAGACAACGAATCCGTGTTAACTTTACTGTCTTTAGATACAAAGTTAAAAGATCCGCACCTTCTAAGATTGCAGGTCTTTCTGGACCAATATTTGGAGCGGCTCCAGTATTTTCCTATGTTACGATAGACAGAATCAGTGAATTAGATCAAAAAATTATAAATATGATACGAATCGGAACGTATTGCATTGATTCGTCTAGTTCGATTTGATTTGTATTTAAAATTTAATAATAAAAGTTTAAAAAAAATATGGGCCGCAAGCGCTGTCTAGTTCGGATAATAACTAGTTAATATAAGAAAGAATTCGGGATGTTTACTCTTTTGCTTTCATACCAAACTTCTTGTGTTATTAGGAAAGTTAAATTTATTGGGATGTTTCGATATAGGATGTGTCATACCACTCCAAACTCGAGTTGGGATCCTCTCAACCCCCCGCAGGAGGGGGTTGGGACAGTACAAGGGGTGGGGTAATAATACACAAGTTTTCAAATCACGTTTCTTTTTTTTCTTATTCGTGAAGATAAATTAGGAATAAACCGTCGATCCCGTTATCAAACGGGTCGATAATACAATACCCCATAACTCATTATCTAGATAACGAACAGGGAAATGTCTAATTAGAGCTTGCTGAAGCCAATTTGAGAATCCGTAGGGACCTAGATGAGTCAACTTTGAGTGGTGTAAGGGGAGCACTTCGAAGATGTTGAGGGGGGAGTGCTCTGACGATGATGGAAAATGGGAGACAAAGTCGTTCATGTCGAGGCGACACTAATCTGGCTCATAAGAGGTCAATGTTAGGATGGAGTTCTTAAGGTTGACGTTTTGACGGTCAAGTCAAAAGACGATCATGAAGAGGAAAGTAATGATAATTTAGATAGAGAGAGAGAGTCCAGAACTAGTACCAAAACATGAAACCATTCTTCTCCCTTTACTTATGCCTTTACCTCTGTTTTTATAGGTTGAGAGGAGGGTTAGAGAGTTCTAAGATCTCCAATGTGAGATTAATTCTCAGATGTGGTCGTCGCTCCGGGATTCGTAGGAGAAGTCGTCAAATTTACTCTCGATCCTGTGTTGATCCCTCCAACATTTGAGGAGCCATCAATCCGAGTCGTGATAATGATCCGAGCTTCTTTTCGTACTTCTCGACGTGGATGGAGTCGACTCTTAAGACTCGACCTTCTACCCGACCTATCTTTTAAATCAACTTGGGCTATCTCGTTCTACTGAGCTTGAGCATCTATTAGATTGAGATCTAATCTAGATGAGCCGATCATTGGGATCCACCAGAGTTCACTACTAAGTTTTGTTTTCTCCAACTTGTTCCTTCAAGTATGGACATAAATCTTGTTAGGAAATTATATGGACAGGAATCTTGGGGTGGCCGGTGGTTGTCGGGAAAACAACGAGCAAAGTTGAAAAAGGAAAAAGAGACCGAGGTGGGTGGATGTTCCCTACGTCCATTCTAGATTACTAATTCTGATATAAAATAATATAGACTTATTAACATAAATGCTAATAATATTATTATTATAACATAAAAAAATCGGATAAAGCTGCTTGCTTAGAACACGTCAGCAAACCCAGGGCAGAACGACGAGGAGCGCCGTGGATGGGCTTCGTCCAGGTCGAGGACGACGAGCACCGGCCCACTATAAATGGCCCAAATCCAGATTTGGGCCGGATTTTGTCCGAACTCAGGACGTCCATTCTGGTCCATACTGATTAGGGTCGATGGTCCAAATTGGTTCGGCACTGTTTTGGGTTTATTTGGTGCGGTAAATGGGATCATCGATGTCCACATGAATACATGTTCCATAGTAAACTTGAATGTCATAGTCGAAAATAATGTTTAGAATAATTATATGTATGGACAAGGTTATCTTTCGGATCTTTCATGTGATTTTATGTATAGTTGGCCTGACTGGTGAATTGGATCGGACTGACTAACCCATATATAATATGAATTAGAGCGTATCGAAGAGCTATATAATAAATAATAAAATAGAACAAATTTTTTAATTAGATCGACTGTGCCTAAGACCGCAAAGTTATTTTGTTACCCTTAGAATTATTTAGATGACCAAATGTACCCTTGCTAAAGTATAACCGAAAAAAATTGCTTTCGGATAAGTTATTCGCGGATCATCTTTTCCTCGTTATAAATTTAGATTTAATAAATATAACTTTATTAGATGTGAGAAGTTAAATAGAATCATTAGAACTTTTCCATTTTTTGGCTAGATAAGTCGGAAACAAAGAGCAAAAATAAGGGCGAGAGTGCGAGTTTGAACTCGTGCCCCCACAAGAGGCTCTACACGAGAGCGATGAACCACTGTGCTAAGTTCTAGAACTTATTAAAATTTATCGTATATAAAGTTCTGATAAGTTTTCTTTCGTACCAAAACACATTTCCTCAATTAGCAAGTTTTATACCAAGAGATGTCTCCCTTCATCAGGTCATCTAAGTGGCCTTTATATTCTACATGTTCAACAAAATATTCTGTTAACTTTGACAATATTGTTAGTCCTCGATGGGCGTAGCTATGTAGGTGGAGCAATTTTCCTTAATATTGTAATATCTACGAAAATAAGAAGAATATATGGATACAAAGTTGGATATGCAAGAATGAAGAGGCATACATATAAGTCTCCCATTTTTTACATAGTTTGCCTTTATTCTGCGAAATTTATAAATCTTAATTTTTATCGGTCCACGTAAGATCGAAAGGAGTGGAAAACCGCCAAGAGGGCCCCGTAGCCATTAGATATGAGAATCCGCTTCTCTTCTTACTCTCAAATCTTATTGGGCTCTCAAATCTTATTGGGCTCCAACAAGAACTAGCTGGCCCAGCCCAAATTGCTGTGTTGGAGCAGGCCTTGGATCCTGTACCTGTCCTATTTGTATAGTGTAATATCAGATCTGGGTAGGCTAACTGATCCATTAAGAGACCTATCACTTCTCCATGTAGCATAAGAGCTAAGATTTGTCTTTTTAAACAAAGCTGGACTTGAAATATATGTACTTGCCAATTTTAAGGGAGCTTAAATAATAATTTCTTGGTGTGTCCATCTTTTTTTTTTTTTTTTTTTGGTCTTAGACTCAAAAACCATGCATGTCCAAAAAAACATCTATCCATTTATCCCGCAGAATTATATATGTACTATGGTGACTTGAGTTGATGTGCCCTTACCTAGTTTCCAATTCTCAGTTAAAGTTCACTAAGAAAAATTAATCATAAACATGTTTAGATTTATCTTAAATCAATTTTATAGTGTAAATTTAGTTTATAGAATGAAAACTGAGATTATTATAAATTCACTTGAATTTATCATAGGCACAAAAAACACGTTTTCTATTAACCTACTCTGAGTTGATTTATGATGAAGATTCTTTCGGGTTTGACATAACGCACTCTGCAAACATGAGTTAATATAAAAATATTTACAATAAATAGTTTATTATAAATATGCTTCCTTTTCTTCTAAGTTGTATCCATACCGACCAAAGTCATGCCCCAAACAATCTACTTGGTCCCGACAAATACGACACAAGGTTTTTGCCGTATTATGGCCGGATCCCACCTAGTAAGGTATGAATGGAAGCGTACTACACAGTTATGCTTTGATCCACCTAGTACACTCTAAAAAATAATAAATGATTAAAAAAAATAAAGAGGACCGGACCATCGCCAAAGATCTACACTCTTCCAGACATGGTACGAAAAGATGAGAACGTTCATGCCCTTTTTATCTTTGATTTCATAAACCATATAAAAATATATTAACAATTTCTTTTCCTTCTGAGAAGAAGATAAAGAAAAAGAACACGGACGAAGAGACAGGTGGGCCATATGTTGTACAAGGCTTACTTAATGTGGGCCGGACAAATGGGCCTGTTCGGTAGGCCTGGATGGGCCCCGTGCTTTGGACGGGGCACCATTCTGCACTTTTATTTAGGTCTCATGCGAGGAGGGTACTTTGCAAAACTCCCTCTTACTAAACCATGCCCGCGGGGTTTAAATGGCATTGACAACCACTTTATACTTCATTGGGGAGCCCGCGTGCCCGTGCCCGTACATCTGCTGACTCAAGTGGATGTGAGTCCTACTGTCATATTAGCAACGGGGCTCAATGTTTCTTAGTGGCATTTTATGTTAATAGTGATTCGACGCATGGATGTTTAGAGTCTATATGTCACCTATCTTTGTTGAATTATCACGCGCGGATGGGGAAATCTAGTATATATATATATATATATCCTTGAAATATATCATATCATATTTGATATTATATTTTTGAAATTTATATATTATACTGGATATTATTCATATCTAAAAAATGGTTAATTATGTCCTAGTAATTAGCTGGTCGTCAGAATGGTACGAATATTCCGCTGTTAGGTCAACAAAATCACTAAATAAGAGGTAAAAGTGATAAAATACCTATCAAATAAGGGGGGGGAGTTGTTGAGAGAGGGCGACAAATAACACAAAGATAGGAGAGAGATAGAGAGATTGCAAAGAGAGTGCACGGGATGAAAGGCGGTTAGTTGGGGGCATCGGAGGGAGGTCTCCCACACCAGAGAGAGAGAGGGTGTTGGAGGGGCATCTTCCCCTCTGTCACCGATGACAGGGGAGCCCAATTTATTAGATTGGATTTGTCAGAGAGAGAGAGAGAGAGAGAGAGAGAGAGAGAGAGAGAGAGAGAGAAGAGAGAGAGAGAAGAGAGAGAGAGAGAGAGAGAGAGAGAGAGAGAGAGAGAGAGAGATTTATTAAAAAAAAATTAAAAGAGTTATAGAGAATAATTTAGATTTTTTGCTATTTTAATTTAATTGTGGTTGAGTTAAATAAATGAAATCAAATGATAAAACATGATGAAATAAAAGAATATAATATAGTGGTATAGAATATAACTAGCTTTCTGCCTGTGCATCGACATCAAATTTGAATTAAATTAAGTTTTTGTTTATTTAAAAGATGCATTTACAGAAGAAGAAAAAAATCTGATACTAATTGATAATAAAAAGGAGCAATAACATATGAAACATCATCTACATATATTATTAAAGTCATAAAATATATTTAAAAATTATCTGATACATGAATTATTAATAGTTTTAATAACAAAGTAAACATAGTTTTATAAACCAAAATCTGCAAAATATATAAAAACATAGTCTCCCATCTATCGATCTTCTTAGTCACAGTACAAAACCTTCAACATATGACTAGACAAATCATCAATTATGTGAATAAAACATATAAATAATGACAAGCACAAATTTTAGGTTAGATTTAAAGTATTATCTAAGGTAGGATCATATAAATGTGGAAGAACACAAAATATATCTGAAAGTAAGACCTAATGAAGTGACCCCGTAAAGATTATCTGAAATTTTTATTTTAAAAAATGAGATTTATTCTTATGTTATTACAATCACTATAAACTAAAGACAAAAGCACGAATCTGAGGTTAGTTTTAAATTATTATTTAAGCTATGACCATATAAATTGCAAGAACACAAAATATACATGTAAGTATGATCTAATAGAGGGAGCCCGACAGTGATTATTTGATATTTTTATTTTAAAAAATGAGATTTTATTTGTATGTTAATCCAAACAATATAAACACTCAATCAAATATAATACTGAAATTGAAAGAGAAAGAATAACAATCGTAAATAAGTATAATTATTTATTCATCTCTTCAAGATCAACTTTCTAATGTATAACGTTAATCTATATTATACTGACGAATATTTTTTTATTGATTATTTTTTTTGTCATAAGAAGAATGAAGATTTTTATTAAGAATAAAATTATTTAAAACAAATTACAAAACTGCTAATAAGAATGCATGTGATCTATAAATGATGTGATCTATAAATGAATTGAGAGAGAGAAAGAGAAAGAGAAGGAGAAGAAGGAGAAGATGGAAAGGAGAGAGTCTGTTGGAGGGAAGTGATTTGTGAGATTTTTCAGGTGGTGCTCTAATTGGGCAGGGTCAAATTGTGTTTTTAATATATATGTAGATATGTAAAATTTAAGAGTATAACTTCAAATATGATGTATTCTAAGGATATGTATATATATTTTTTCTAAAATAATACTCAAAACTATGTTGAATTTATAAGTATTGTACTCAGAGAAATTCGAGAGGAGAGAAAAATTTGAGAAAAATATGTTGAATTTATAAATATTTGTTGCAAGAGAGAATGAGAAATTCGAGCGGAATTAATTATGAACACCTTGACAAAAATGCTCGCCTTGTTATAGTGAAACTTAGTTCCTCTTTTTTTTCCTTTTTATCTTTCAGCAATTATGATCCGTAGTTTATAGGATATAGTTTATTCCAATAATGTTATACATTGGATTTTGTCTTAATTTATTTGATATGGAAATAAAGGTTTGGTTTGTCCATAGGGATGTTCAAATTTCGGTTCAAATCAAAAAATCGAACTAGATCAAACTGAATTAGTCGGTTCGATTCGATTTGAACCGAAATTCGGTTCAATTCGATTTCACAATTTGTGAAACGGAATCAAATCATATAAATCGAATAAATTAATTTTAATATAATTATAATAATATTTATATTATAAGTATTAAAAATATAATTATATGACTAAATTTACATATAAATATACATATTTTTGGATTTTTATTCTTATTTTTTATTGTATGAATATTAATAAATTAAATTATATTTAATTAAATGTGAAAATTCGGTTTGAACCGAACCGAAATAACTTTGGTTCGATTCGGTTCGAATTAACCAAAAATAAATCAATTCGGACCAAACCAAACCGTTGAACACCCCTATTTATTCATCCTTGACCATAGTTAATACGTTAAATTTTGAGTTGGATCTCGACGGTGGGCTTCTGAGGCTGGGCTCAGACTAATGGGCCGAGTTCCAATACCGAAGGCCCATTCTGTATTTGCACTCATCATTTGGCTCCAAAGATCTAAGGGTTTGGGAATTTTGCAAAAATACCATGCTTAGATATTATGTGCAGAAGTACTCCTCTCATGTTTTAGATTACTTTTAGTAATCTCGCTACACTTGATACTTGCGAAATGTATCTGATTGGGTGTACAGGATCGTACCAATTTGATATATGTGATATTATCATACGTATTTTTTTCTTTTTTTTAATTTATTATTATTAAATTTAAATGTTGACTAGACTGAATTCATCCGAACTAGTGTTGTATGCTCAGATATGGTTTAGTACGGACGGATCGTATTATGCCTACAACTTTATATACTTTTTAAAAAATTTATTATCAAAATGAAATGCTAATCAAAGTGAACTAAGTATGCTCCAATTCATATAGTATCTAGAACACTCTCCAGTTAGCCGATTTAGCTCACGAGATGTCGTGTTTCGACAAAATATCTAATTTAACCCTAATTAGTCGTATATAATAAAAAGTCTAAATAATTTTTAAACCTTGCGTAATTCTTTTTTTTTTTCCTCTCTTTTCATATGTCAATATCCTCTATGCGGTTAGTAAGAATAGCATATTCTCTATATCATAAACACATGTCAACTCTCTTTAAAGTTTTCACAATACAAAGATAAAATAATTGGGTGTTTTCGTATGGACCTTTCTTAGAAAATCAATTGCAAGAGAATCCTCCTTAACTAAGGTTTTGTACATATAAGCTTATTATGGATACAAAATACTCTCAAAAGTCCTATTATAAGTTTGTAACATTGTCAATCACAGGTATTAAGAAGATGTTTAGAATATTATTTTCATTTTACATATATATCTCTATTGAAAATGTTGGTGAAAGAAAATTTTGAAGCATATCGTTGACTTTCATCATAGGAGGCTGAGGGTATTTTGTATCCATAAAAGGTTATATGTGTAAATATAAATTGAGAAAGAATTCTCTTATAATTAATCTTCTAAGAGGGGTATGTATAAATCTAAAATAATTTTATTTAAAGAAGATATTTTTGCATGAAGTTTTAAAACAAGATTGGTTGTATCGGGCGTATAGAGCATATCGGACTCTCCGTGCATGACATGGTACGATACGATCTGTACCGTATCGATCGGTCGACCGAAAATATCAAGTCGGTCGACTAATTTTCATCTCTATTTGAAGATCAAATAGATCATAAATTCTAAATATTACGTTGATAGAAATTGGTCGATTTATAAAAAAAATCGATCAACTGATTTTCGTCTCTCTTTACAAAAATCATATATAAGATGTAGATGTTACATTAAGAGTACCAACAAGTCGAATCGATCGACCGATAAAAAATATGGTCGATTGATTTTACTATATCATGCCAACCGTGTTGGGGTTCGCATATCACCAACCAACCTTGGGCGGTGTGGCTTTCGGGGGGTTTTTGGCCACATGCTAATATGCTACTCTGTTTAGTACTCACCTTATTTAATAGATACCCATCCAAATGTGGGACTTTCTCTTCGGAATGGGACAAATAATTAGGACATATTTGATATTAAAATAGATCGGAGAGAATATCTTCATACTCTTTGATTTTGACAATCCATTAGATAAGAAGGGAGATCTCTTTTATCGAGGTCCTCGTAATATCAAATTCATAATTTTTAAGTTGATTAAATTAGGATTTGCACAATGTTGTAATCGTGTCACAATCATCTCCAATCTTAGAAGTTTTTTATTCCTTTTTAGATTCATATATTATTCAAATGTGTAGTAAAAATTGATGTGATAAACACCATTTCACATTTATAAAATAAAAGATTTAACTTGATATCCAATAAATGATAGCCACAAGATAAAAATGTTTCGGAATTGGTTGAACAGTTTTTTATGAGGCCGAACTAGATTTTACATATATAGCATGGTATTGTACCGGGCGTACCTTACAAGTCCGGTTTCGTCCCCATTCACTTCAATAAATCTTAAGTTTTTATTATCAAAAAAAAAACTATTTATACGAAAGCATTATAGAATCGTCCGTACAAAAATATTAGACTGGTTAGACCCGGCACCGCAAAGCATTAAATTTATGCACACGTGAATAAAAATGCCTACTACAAGGGCCTAATAGAACAAAATGGCTAATTCAAATATAAAAATTTACATTACTATTAGTGTGTTCGTACTTGGTACAAATAGACTATCTATTAAGATATATTTGATAATCAATAAGTCCTAATAATTTCTGATAAAAGATGTTTATCAATCTTGATAATTGTATTGTCATTTTGATAAATTTGATAATTTATCAAACACTTATCAATATTTATCAGTGATATTAGTTCTGATAAGTCTAACTTTGAACTTATAAAATTATTTGAACTTATAAGAGGCTCAAAACATCTTAAGTGGAGATAAATTTTATTAATAATCTTGATATGATATAAAGTGATTTAATTAATAATTTTGATATGACATAAAATAATTGATGTGATATAAAATTATCATATTTCTAATTATTATACTAAGATAAGGGACGCGACTATAAAAATTTATTTTATCACCAAATATCCATTTTACAGACAACTTCTAATTATCAAACCCCACACTATTCACGCGCTCGAATCTAAGCAAAAGGTCAGACGGCTTCCAGATATGTATTTCTTACACATGCCTATTATAGTATGAGTTCAAGTCAAAGTGACAAATTTGTGGAAGCCAAAGTCTTATATAGGTGTCAAGATTTGCTACTTGGGGAGAAATTGGTCGGTTGCCTTGTAACTTATGCAATCTAGAGAGATAAGTAGATAAATAAATAAATAAATAAATAAATAGAAAGAGAGAGAGAGAGAATCGTATGTACCATTAAATTCTTTATTTGTCAGAGAAATATTTTATTATTCATAGAGCCAGATAAAAACATCTTGTTAAAATTGTCATGTCTAATAATATGGGGTCATCGTGTGTGCGATGTGCGGATCTTATCAATTTTTTCTATATTTATATGTAAATTCACATTTTTAATGTAAAAAATATTATTTATTTTTTTAAATAGACTATTTATCTCTCTTACTTGATTATTTGTCAACTTTGTCTCTTAATTTGTCACCCTTAGTAGATTAAGAAGGACAAATAATTTTATGAGAATAATGTAAGAATTTAATATTTTTGTTTGAGCATAGTTATTTGTTTGTCTTAATTATTTATTTATTATTTAATGTATTATTTTTTATCTTTTACCGATTAAATGTGACAATAATTTTATGAAAAATATTATAAGAGTATTTAATTCTACTATCTAAGATGTATAATTATTTATCTCTCATTAATTAATTATTTATCACTTTTAACTAGTTATTTATCACTTTTAGTTAATTAATTGTGACAAATAATTTTACAGATAATGATGTAAGAGTATTTAATACTTCTATTGAGTAATTAATTATTTATCTCTTTTACGGACAAATACCTTTTATGAGAAGTTGCAACCAACATTTCTCTTTGTCCAATATTTAGAAGTTTATGATGTGACAAGTACATTTATTTATGAATATGAATAGTTTGGCAAAATTCAAAATAAGACATGATTGTCAACTCTCTAAGTTTTTTTTTAATCTATCTACTTATCCTCCTAGATCACATAAATTACAAATCCACCGACCAATTTCTCCACAAATAATAAAGAACCCTAACGTCTGAATCTTGATTTCAACAAAGGTATCATTTTGACTTCGTGTGTATATATATATATATATATATATATATATATATATATATATATATATATATTCACATGTATTAATAAGGTGAATTCTTCCAGTACACTTGCTCAGATTCACATGCATAGATGTTGATGTGTTATTTTGGCCTTTTAGATAAGAGATGCTAGCCTTCTACATCTAGTGGGCGGTGGACCACGTTGTGTCAAATCAATACTTAAAATTTTCATTTGGTAATATTACCTCATGTTTGGGAGGCAAATAGTGCATCGTGCATAATATATTAATTTATTTTTTCCCTCTACTATTAGATCATGATCCAACCACAGCGATTGGAGTACGACAGGATTTTATATATATATATATATATATATATATATATATTATATATATATATATATATATATATATATATATATAAATTGAAAGTAAATTATAGCATAGGAAGAAGAGAGGTCATAATTACTTTCTCTACCCCTTAAGAAACCTCAAGGGAAAAGATGAGGAGGATCCTATAATCCCTTCACACACGTTTAAGTAGTGTTCCCAAGTCTAGACATGGTGCATGCATCTCTCCCCCCTGTTGACATATGGAGGGTGTACCAAGACCATTTAATCAAGTGACAGCAGCATGTGAAATGGGAAGGCATGATGGTGACCCTCACATCTTGTGCCGCTCATGTTTCCTCTTGTTGATGTCTAATTCTACAAGGAAGTCCAAACATCTTGTTTGGTGGAGTGGGAGCACCCCTGGTTAAGAGTGCATATTTGTGTATTGGCAACATGGTGGAGAAAAACTAGGGTACCAACAACCCTTTTGAGTTGGATTTTCACTTTGATTATTATGTGTTTGGAGTAGAATCACTCTGCCATGAATTCGTCAATAAGGAATTAGTCTCATATTGAAAGTTGGCATTTCACCCTCGACTCCTTTTCTTGTGATATCATCTACTTAAGTAAGTTCGAGGTGAGTCCTTTGGAAGACATGCTTGTACTTGGGATGTCTATGAACTTTCACATGTATTCACTTAGTCTTATTATCATCTTAAGCATGGAGGTGTGATCTCTAGATCCACCCATAAACTTGAGACACGCTCGATGTTTGAGTAACTAGAACATGTCTATCTCAGAGGCGGCCAAGGCCGCCCTCTCAAATTCAATCCAATCGAGGTTGGTAGAAAGAGAAGATCTTCATCGTCTAACATGACGTTAAACATGATAAGTTGGTCGATTGACAGAGTTATATATGTAGTAGTATCATTTTAAGTACATGTCACAATGAACACACAACTTTACTGTTCTAGATATGTCTTAGGATCTAATTATAGCCCCCCTTCAACTGTTGTCCTATATATCTATGGCTACGGTCGAGCTCTCCACCGATCACTATTTGTCATCTCTTATGATGATAATTGATGATGATATATGTGTAATAATAATGAACAACTAAGATGGCAAAACAAAGTGATTGGTAGTACAGACTAAGGGGAGTCAATCTCTTAGAATGTAGCATGCATAAGTTACATGGTGCATGATGCCCTCTCTCTCTAATCAACTACATCATAATCAATAGAACTGATTGGCCTTCAGTGGCGGCATGCACGATTAGAGTTTCTTTTTCATAAGAAATATTTATTATAAGAGTAATTTTATAAAAAAATGATTTAGATTATAGAAAACAATCTTATTGATAAAAAATAGGCATCTAACTTTCTCTCTTTTCTCTCATCAGTAAAATTATTTTTTTACAATTAAAATCATCACTATTATAAGTTTTTTTTTGACAAGGCACTATTATAAGATTACTCTTACTATATTAATATTTTTTATTGTGATGTGGATTAGAGATAGAGATGAGGTCGCTAAGAAATTGGAAGCCATGATGACTTCACCCATCAAATCTAAACCACAGTTTGGTTGCATAATTCTGGATTCTTTTAAGTTATCATTTCACATCGAACAGAGATAGGGTACTAATTCCCATTTATTTTTTAATTGTCATGGCCACACCGCCCACACAAATAATATATATATAGCCCAAAAATATAGATCACGTTGCCTTCCTATTCCAAACTCTTATTTAATCCAAAGCTCTTGCCAGTAAAAGTGACCATCACTTTAAAAACTTGAGTTATCCATGAAATAATTATCTTCTTCTTCTTTAACTTTAAGGCAGAGCGGATTTGAAAAGATTTTAAAATTATAAATTTTTAACAAGACCGATCGCATTCTCAAACGACTCACCTAGCGCCTCGGTTGTAAAGTCCTGCAAAAACATGAGGAAGAGAGAGAGATAAATAAATAAATTTACAAGTGAAAATACAAGTGTAATATCGGTTTTAAAAGATTTTGAGACGGGTGGAGAGAGAATGACACAAGATAATGTTGCGAGAATTTTATTTTATTTTTTTACTTATACAATGCGGGTGACGAGACAAAATCACGCCCCCACGTCAACTTTGACCAAACTATGTTTTTGTCGATTTTTATTTTTTTTAAATAGTAACCAAATGCTGCCTAAAAACTGAACACCGTGGGGTTAGGAATCTCGTGGCTTGACTTTCAATCTCACATTACGTAATTATAATATCCAAAAGATATGTTAACTCAAGGGAGATATATGGTGACTGTGCGTCTAGACTTACCACACCAGCAATGGTAAATATATTCTCATATGATCGATGTATACGGTGATAATAAAGTGTAGGTCTCCTCACTCCACCCCAGAGAGCTGGGATTAGGGTTTTACACACTCCCCGTTTGGCTCCGGCAGTGCCACCGCCCCGCCGCCCGCCGTCGCCATGGATGTCGACAACCCACACCAGGCGCCGAAGCGGAAACGGAACGAGGCGCCTTTCCACCCCTCGAACGCCTCCGAGAACGGCGGTCTTGAGGGCGTCGATCTCTCCCTCCTCGAGGATGTGGAGAAGTCCCACAACGGCGGCGTCGAAGTCCTCGACCTGCGCACCATGAAGAAGCTCGTCCTCTCATTCGAGCGCCGCCTCCTCGACAACCTCGAGGCCCGCATGAAGCACCCCGACCAGCCAGACAAGTTCGCCGACTCGGAGGTAGAGCTCCACAATGAGATCGAGCGCCTCAAGATCCTCGCCGGGGGCCCGATCTATACCCGGACCTTGTCGCCTCAACACGGTCTCCTCCATCGTCAGCCTCCTCGGTCACAAGAACACTGACATTGCCGTCGATGTGGTCGGACTCCTTATGGACCTCACCGACGAGGACGTCCTGGAAGACAATGACGAGCCGGCGCAGGTTCTCGTGGATGCCCTGGTCGAGAACAATGTGCTCGAGCTGCTTGTCCAAAACATTGGGCGGCTCTCGGAGGCGGACCCCGACGAGGCCACCGCCATCTATAAAACCCTCGCAACGAGAGAGCATGATCGAGGTGAAGCCTGCAGTAGCGGAGATGGTGTGCGAACGCACGAAGCTGCTGCGCTGACAGAAGGGGGGGGGAGGTGAGGCGCGACGGTAAAGGGGGGGGAGGTGAGGGATGGGTGGCGGCGATGGCAGAAGGGGGGTGAGGGATGAGGCGCGACGGGAGAGGGGAGGAGTGAGGAGTTGGGACGGAAGGGTAGAGCATCTGAAAAAAAAAAAAAAAGTGGTATGCCCTCACTTTTTTTTTATATGTAATTTAAGATAAAAGACAGTCATTTAAATAGTTATTGAGACATTTTATCAAACAATCTGAATCTTTAGTATCTGATCATTTCAGACATTAGAGATCTAATAAGAGTTATCAAACACCCCCTTACTATGAGATTTGGGGCCCCGTACTGCAGATAATTATAGAGCGAACCCCTATCTCTTACCTCTACACCATCCTTTGGCCTTGATGGAACTTGTTAATTTTATTATCAAGTAGGAGTCTGGGATGCTTTTATCTCCCCTGTAGTTGTGTTATGAATCTATCGGGCCAACCTTTTTTACCTAGCTAAAATTCTGTCAAGTTAAGAGCCTCCAAATTCAGGGCGTGCTGAGGGAAAGTTGGGCTCCCCAGTTAAAGTCTCGCCAACTTAATGGAGTTACCATGAGCCAAGACAATTATCCTACCCTAGCACATCCCAACGACAATGTTTCGGGAATTGTTCACTTGTCTTGAACTATCTCCTAAGATTTCCAACCGAGAAAAAAAAAAAGAGGGGTGGGACTTACAATATAGGGCTTTGTAGCACTTCTTGAGTCGTGTTTATTAACTATCACACACATATTTGGCCGGGTCAAGTTCAATGATTGAACTTTACGATTTAAACTAGAGAGTCGAGATTTACCTTCTCTAAATACTATAAAACACTGCAACTGACGACAATGGTTTACAAAACAGCATATGAATAAGATCATGTCAATTCCAGCAGCACTAAAATTCTTTTATATTGGAGATTAAAATTTTGAGATCTTACATCATTTTACTTCACCTTCTACAAGTCATGCTGCATGGACTATTCTGCCAAATAATGAAGCCTCTCCAGAGCCCTTGATTAATTTGTTCCCCCTCCATGAAGTTTATTCTGCCAAGTAATTATGAAGTCTCGCCAAAGCTAGCCCTTGATTTGCTCCCCCTTTATGAAGTTAGGTAGGGGAGTTTACATCAAGAAACATAGGCTACATGTAACTAGCTAGTGGCAACTCATGGGACTAATATTATTGCAAGACCCCACCTCAGGGAAGCCACACTTGCCTATGCCATCTCAATCTACACATGCGCATCTGAACCATTCTTATCTACACAAGTTCGTGCACATGTACCTTGGCACTGGCTATCTTTAACATGTGTCAATGGCTACAAACGTATTTGACCTGCATGCCTTTGGAATAGAGACCAAAGGACGAAAGGGACTTAATTGTTTTTGGTTGAACTAAATGTGGAAGGACCCATACATATATATATCTATATAGATCCTGGTACAAGAGTCATGACTGCCCACACATCTTGGAATTAGATTACATAAGTTAATGGAAATCTCTGTACAAACATATAAGAAATATATCTCTGTTTGAGATTTTATCTTTTTTCTATAAAAAAAAATCTTCTTAAGAGAAGAGAAATAAGTCCTACTTATAACACACACTTAATTTTATTACATTTAATATAGAACTAAACTATATATACCCTCCAAATTATGTCTCCAGGAAACCTCCTCGGGTGGTTTACAACAATCAGTAGATCCGGTTTGTAAGATCTCTGTAGTTCTTATGAAAAATCCTTGTGTTGCTGTAGTAGTGTGCTCCTGCTGAGGCGTGTTCCCGGTTTAACTCTACTCCCCACTGCCTTATTGCTATTATGCATGTCCCATCAAAGTTGCCTAGATCTCTCCGGTTTGGAGTTTTGAGTTTTGAGGAGGGTCACTCCGTACTTGTTTACTGCTGTGGGTGTGGTAAGTGTCTTGTTAATTTTTAGTTCTACACTTCTACCCTAATTTGTAAGATAGTAATCTTGACACATGATCTTTTCTTGTTTTGTTATGGTTAGTCTCACGTCAAGTTTTTCAAGCTGTTTGTCTGATACATATGTGAGAAATTTTTCAACTCAACAATCAGATTTTGGATTAGAGTTTAGACCCAATAATTACACAATATCAGAGTTGGTTATTCTAAATTGTATGATGACATTTATGTGTACCCTCACATGTGCATCTCCGGTTGAGACGAGGAATGCCATCCACGTACGTTGTGTGTCTTGAGTCGGGGCAAAGAAAGAGTGTTGTGATTAATCTTACATCGAATTTTATAAATAATTTATCTGATATATATGTGCGAAATTCTTTCAACTTACACCTGAGTTTTGAATTAGAATTCAAAGCTAACGACATGTATATAGAAATATACGTACTTTATCTAAGAAATTTTATTCCATGATAAGTCCGGGAAAAGAGAACCCTCCACTTAAAATTAACAGAGGTTATCTTATTAAGGTGTCGAAGTAAAAAAGGGTTAACTCCCCGTTAATCTACCTACCAGCTGAGTCCATCTATCAGTAGGACTTGCTTGGTGGTTTAATAGGCCCTCCTTAGCGTGTGTAGCCTCCAAACTCCAGAAAGTTGTACGTACGCCACATGGTTGCCATTGTCATATATAGCCGCAGCTAATTTATAACTATAGTATAGTACTCTCGGCTTGTCCCATCCGTCAGCGAACCTTTCTTTGGTACGTAATGCCCTAACCTTCCTTCTCTGATCACGTCCACTCTGCAACAATGTTCTCCTCCTCCCCCACCACCACCCCACGAAACCCTATCTCTATGACCAGCTGAATCCTTCATGCATGGAACCTTTCTTACTCGGTCGTCGTTGTGAGAGGGTGACGGCAGTGTGAACGATCCTTGTCCCAAAAAAAAAAAAAAAAAAAAAGCAGTATGAACGATGGCTAGCTATAATAATTAAGTCCATGTTCCCAACCCCTTTATTTACCTCGATGTGATCGACCATCGATCTCCTTCTACCCAGCCACTTCATTTGATGTGTGTGTGGTACTCCGTTCGCTTCGCCTCGAAACAAAGACTACCGCGATCAGCTGGAACTCCATGTGGCCATCCTTCCTTCCTCTTGTTGTGCTGTTCTTATAACTTAGTGCCTGGGGATGAGATAGAAGGAGATGTGTACGTGCTGGCTTTGAAAAATATATTTGGCCACGAAATATGTCGTAAACGTAACGTAAGTGAGATGGGTTTGTTGTCAATACGATATTAGAGTCTACATTATTTTTATCTATAAATTTGAGCAAAATATATTTCTCGTTAACTTTATTATGCAAGTGGAGTGGGGATGTAGGGAGGTGGCCGGTCAGGGAGAACTGTTTGGGGAAGGCAGACGACCAGAGAACGCGCTTGAGCTAAAGTTGGTCGCGCGTCATCATCTGCTACTTGCTTTGGAACATGTATTTTCTCAAAAGTTAAAAGAGAAACCAAGACAAACATGGCTGTAACCTACACAGCTATTCTCCTTTATTTTAGTAGTTCAAACATGTCAGTAAAATTAAAGTAATTTAAGAATGGGGTGTTTTTGACAAATCACCCCTGAAATCCTTCCATATTTCAAATATATATCACCCTATAATCTTCATATTTTTTTAACAATTCCGTGCATGTAATTTACTTGGGTTCATAAATAACTTTTTAAAGTTAGTTGCTATTCAAAAAGTATCAAGCCTTTAAAAACTATATATGTTAACAAACTTTGAGATTAAAATATCTTCAAGATGGAGAGAGAGAGAGAGAGGAGGGAGAGAGGGTGTGGGTACTGAGAGAGGGTGACGGAGGAGGATGTCCCCCTCTAGCATTGGACAATGTGTGTACAATGAGAGAGAAAAAAAAAACAACAACAACAAAGAGAGAGAGGTGCAAGAGAAGGAAATTGGGGAGGGAGGGAGAGGTGCCGGCATGGTGATGGAGCGTCAAAGGGGGAGATCCCCCATCGGCGCTAACTATGTGTACATGTGAGAGAGGTGGGGGGGGGGGGGGGGAGGTGTGGACATGGGAAGAGGAAGACGGAGGGAGGGAGGGAATGCTAGACTATGGGTGTATGTGTGTGTGTGTGTGAGAGAGAGAGAAGCGGGATAGATTTACTTGAGCCCTGAAGGAGAGAGAGAGAGAGAGAGGAGAGAGAGAGAGAGAGAGAGAGAGAGAGAGAGAAAGGGGGTAGGTTTGCTTGCGTATTGAAAGGGGAAGGTGTGTGTGAGAGAGAGAGAAAAAAGGGGGATAAATTTGCTTGAGCATTGAAGAATGAAGGGGGAAGGGGAGAAGGGTTATTAGAATGAGAAATACTAATAAAGGGTATTGGCACGCCCTAGGGCACTATTAGGGCAGCCCGCTCTTGCAAGAGGGGGAAGGACAGTGCGCCCTTCTATTCCCCCTCTTGCAAGAAGCATGTCTCTTTTAGAACATGCATGGTGTAAGTCATCATTATGTTGGGTTAATTTTAACCCTTTAACTAGTTAAATTTATCATTTTAACAGCGACAAAGTGTCAAGGGATTTTTTTTTTTCAAACAACTATAACTTGTAAGAGGTTGTTAAATAATATAAAGATTACATAGTAATATTTTAAAATACGAAAAGATTTCAGAGGTGATCTGTAAAAAAACTATTTATGTACTCCTTATAAAAACTTGAAGAGAAATACTTTGCTCCCGACAGTGCCGGGAGCATAGCGGACGTGGAGCGGCCGCGCCCCTCCACCCGCGCGCCGCGTGGAGGGGGCGGGCCCCTCCAGCATTAAATGTATTTTTTTTTTTACTTTTTGTGTGCACTAATGTGTCATTTGTGTATATTAATAGACTATTTATGTGCATTGTTTTAAAGTAAAAAAAAACTAAAATACATTTAATACTGGAGGGGCCCGCCCCCTCCACGCGACGCGCGGGTGGAGGGGCGCGGCCCCTCCACTTCTCAAACTTGAATCGGGCTTACTTACTTTGTTGAACGAGGTAGTATACTTGGCTCGTTTACCACTCTTAATTAAACAAACTCGAGTTTAATACGAGTCTACTCTGATTCGCTAATAAATGTACCAAACTTGAATGGGATCGAGCAGTACAATTGGCTCGTTCATACCATGTGTGATAACCACTCCGGTAAGATTATTTAATCCATACCATAAAACCAAACCAGCAAACACCTCTCTCTTGGAGGAAGAGGAAAAAAAAACCGAAGAAACCAAGACAAAGACCACCCTGGTAAAGTGGGCACAATGGCCACAATCACAAGCTGGGTGGTGTCCGCTCATCTTTATCGGATGGGAAGGACTTGCTCTTAGTGCGGGCTTACCCGCCTCACGTCCATTCTAAATTCCGCAGCAATATATTTTGTTGTAGAGTCTGTCTCTTTATGTCAAGAGTAGATCGAAATTGAGGGCTCCGGTTGAGTCGATCGGTTAAAACTCTTGTTTAAAAATAGAAGATTTGGAATTCGATTCGAGGGGGGGGGGGGTTATTGATTTACATGTAATCCTCGATGTACGTAAATTCAGAGTTTTTTCGATCAAATGGGGTAAGGGTAATACGGGTACACAGAAAGTAGGAGCTGTCAAGTCTTAATTTTAAAGTTCACGAACACCAATCCCTGAGCCCACAAAATCACACGGAGCGAAATTTTCTCGTACCAAAAAAATAAAAAGAGTAGAACGAAATCTACGCTTTTGTAATTGAGGTGGATGCAATGTGGATATACCCACATAGGAATTAACTTTTCTGTTGTCGGAGAGCGACACAACATCTATCCTTCTCTTGCATCTATTCGATCTTTCAATTATATTATTATGAGATCCATTTTCTTGTGTTTAAGATAAACACATCTGCCCGAATACCTAGCTTTTCTTTTGAGAGAGAGAGACAGCATCTCCCTTCTCCTCCATCGGTCTTTCGTGTGGCCAAATAACGTTTGTAAGGTCCGAATGGGACCAACTTGACCTATCCTCCATCTGACCATTATTAGTTTGTCTCTCACATGCATGCACATTTCGCACAATAGACTAGAGCTTGTTGTACATGTTTTTGTATTTAACAGTGCTGTAGATAATGACGTGACATGTGATTAGTTCATAGAAATTTGACAAGACACTAGATGAGAGAGAGGAGTTATAAAGTTCTTATATTTTGCTTCAAATATTGTCATTATTCATGTGGAGAAGTCACATAAGAATGTGTCTATATATAATGTCAGGATTTATTACGTACCTAACTGCAAAATATATATGGGTCCATACAAATTTGACAAGACACGGGATTAGAGAGAAAAGTTGGGGAAGTTTTTATATATTTTATTACAAATCTTGCAAATTCCAGCTCAAAGGCGCATCCTCCTAATTGCTGCAACAGTCTTTGGTTCTGCATAAGGGAGGCCAGCTGGCGATGGCCATGAGGAGGATGCCCAAATCTCCCATTTCTCTGGAATACTCCTTGCCACCTATTGCTGCTGCTGACGTTTGGGAGGCCAGGGTTATTTGAACACTGGATCCGTTTGTTTGAATGGAAAATTCGCATCAGAGAAAATCATTTTTAAGAAAATATTTTTTTTTTTTGATCATTTGATACTTTTGAAAACTAAAATCTAGAAAACCGTATCCCTAAAATCTCGAATTTGATTTTGGCATCCGCCGTTTTTAGGCGGATGCCATTTTCCTGGGCATTCTACAGGGATGGTGGTTGAGACACTATTCATTTAGTTACATTTTTATTTTCTTTCCACTCATTTAAGTAGATTTTGTCAAATTTAATTATATTTTATTAATTAATTTAATTTTTATTTTATTATTAAAATATCTATAGAACACTATTCATTCAAATTATGTTTTTATTTATTTCTCCTACTTTATATTGTCTTTCTCAAAGTTACTTATTTTTTATTAGTTATTTAAATTTTTTATTTTTTTAAAAAAATATTAAAAATAAAAATAAAATAAAATAAAATAATTGATGAACAGTGTTAGTACACAATGAGTATATGACTCTCTCTCATTTGTGTGGATCATAAGATCTCATACCCCTCCATACATTTATATTTTCCTAACAACCAAATAGACAATTACGTTTTCATTTTCACGTAAAAGTTATTCCGTGTAAAACTATTTCCCTCTTAAACTGTTTTACATGCAACCAAATGGACCCTAAGGTGGGCTCTCTTAACAAGGCCGCCCAGGAAGAAGGAGAGCCTATTATCGGCAACATTCATGCTTCTACGTCTGCGTCTTTGTTAAACCTTAAGGGTGATTTTCCTGCGGTCCAAGAGGAAGCAACTACCTTTGAGGCGGTTACTCTTCCTGTATCTACACAGGTGCATGTGGAAGAAATGCTAATGGAAAATATTTCTTCCACGATGATCGATGTTGAGGATCTCAATACTGGTCAGGCAAATACTCCCATGACGTTTGCGCAAGTGGTGCGTCAGTCCTCAGTTACTCAGGGGAAGGTTTCTTCAATTTTCACTTCTAGTGGGTCATCTTCTGGTCGACGAATATCACGTCCATCTCGCAAAGGGGGTGTTAGAATTTGTCTCCCGAACGTCCGAGATCGCTCTCCAAGCCCTTTACACCCGATAGACGATATCAATATGTCAGTTCACTCTCCAACTTTAGATATGCGTATGAAGGCTATGGCCGTTGCTGATCTTGCTAAAGCAGAGAATATATTCATGCCTGGATATCGATTTGATCAAGAGATGTCTGAGATGGAATCGAAAAATTGTGATTATACATAAGTGATGGGTCATTGTAGAAAATGCATATAAATTGACATTGAGAGGTACGGATGACACCAATTTATCATTAAGATTGATCATCCTTCGTTATGAAACAGTTATGCAAGTTAGATAAAGTTATACCAATAGAATACAATATAGATATTCAGTTTATCATGAAGGAGTTTTATAGAGTGATAGAGGTGTGAACTTCGAAATGTATTATTTACAAAATTACCATTGAAAAATGAGTTGTGCATACTTCTTGACAGAATAATGTTAACAAAAGGATTATACAAACAAAGCCATAAGTTACGGGGATAGAGGTTCTACAGATATTTAGTTTACAGCTTCAGATATTTTGTTTACAAAGCTCCCACTGAATTTGACATACATAAATAATATAGACTTCCCCTATTTTGTTAATCACTGAAAATACAAAATATGAGAAATGCTACCAAGACAATAGGAGGCCAGGGGTCTTCAATTCCGATGGGTGGATGAGAGAGAGAGAGAGAGAGAGAGAGAAGGGTGGTGCAGCAGGATAGGGGCGTTGACCGGGGATGCGGCGAGAGTTAATTGTGTCAGAGAAGTCTCTCCCTCCAGTTTTAGTGGGTGCATGTGTGTGAGAGAGAGAAAGAGAGAGAGAAAGAGAGAGATAGAGAGAGAGAGAGAGAGAGAGAGAGCAAGTGAGATAGAGTTATAGGTGAGAGAAAGTGATTAAAAATAATTTTTTTGAAAAAATGAGGACATGTTAATCTTTTCGCTCTCTTAATTCAATTATAGTTGAATTAAATGAATGAAATCAAATAATATATAGCGACATATGAGATAAATTATATTAATTATAGATAACAAATTGATTGTCACTTTATCACTGCTCATGTGAGGGATGCCACATAGTTATTGTCTAGTTATATATTACACTTAAAGTGTAATATGTAAGTGCAATAAATCTTTCTCTATTCTCAACCTAAGGTCTATGGTGATAGATGTACCCCACATACCAAATCCACTCTTAGATTATCTCCCTGTCATCTTGCATGTCCTCTATGATTCTATCTCACATATGGTAGTGTGAGAGAAAGGAGGCAGGAATGTTGTGTGAAGTGTTTGTTTCCTTCTTGCTTAGCAATGGAGGGAGCTTTACATGGATGGATAAACCAGATTTGCAGTGGTAGTATAAGGATAAAAGATGTGCACACAGCAATCCATGCAAAGATGAGCACAGAGTCCTATAACACTCTCTCCCCTAAAAGTGGAACATTAATATTGCCAAGTGTTAGGAGCTGAAATTGGAAAAATGGCAGGAAAGGACTCGCATGTTTAGACGATCTTATCCCAACCTAATTCAAGTGGAAGGTATTATAGATACAAGGAAAAAACACAATCCAAACAGGTGGTATGAAAAAAAAAAAAAAAGTTTAGTGCACTTTTATATTATACTAAGTGTATATGACTAAGTAATAAATTTATATGACATCTATAATTAAGTTGTCACTTTATCACTCCTCAAATGAGAGATGTCACATGAATTTATTATCTAATAATTTACACTTAAATACAATATAAAAATACATTAAATCTTTCTCGGAAAAAAAATATCATGAGACATTCCTCCTGTAGCACCCTCCACAGTGGGCGGTCACATCTCCCATTTCCCCTTTCTTTTTATTCCTAAGTGAAGTGTTGGTAGGATTATTTGTGAAAAAAAAGTCTCTTAGATATATATATAATCTATACCAATTTGAATTCTCAAAATAAGTTTTCCGCGTCCATGTACAGTCAAATTACACGATGAGAAATGCTTAATTACTATATATGGATGGTAAAAAGTAGTTAATTTTACTTAAGGTTGGGCGGATCGAAGGTCCAAATGGATCGGCTCACTCATAATACGGTCTATATCGGAGTGCATCAAATTGGTACACTCCATTTCAATCTGAATTATATTAGAAATATTATAATAATATAATAATAATAATAATATAATAATAAATCGGATCGCATCAATTGTTTTTTAGATTGTGTTTTACTATCCTTCTAAGACTATTTATCCTGCACTCAAATAGGTTAGAGTACTGGTAGTCAGAATTATTTGTCCGAATAATATATATGTATTTTCCTTATAATATTAATAATAAATTTTAAAGATTTAAAAGGGAAAATTAATTGGGGGTCCTTGTCAGAGCCTGGTACTTATTTCCTCGTCCCTGTCAGAATACCGGTTGATGTAAAGTCCCTGCTTTTCTCCAGGTTTAATTTCCAGTCCCTGCTTTTCAGATGTCACCATTTACGGCCCTCCACACACGATTTCCGTCTCCTTGGCCTCCGTCTCTTTTTCCCATTCCCGTCTTACCCTTCCCTCCTTTTTTCCATCGCCTGTTCCCCAAACGACGCTGACGCTTCGGTGGCCCGTGAACTCTGACCCATGCGAAGTTACTCTTACATACCCTGCCAAGAACTGATACAGCAACCATTGACAGCACTTACAAACCGCCTTTCGAAGGCCCGTGAACCGTTCTTCACACTATAAAAGGAACCCTGGGTCATTCCTATCCTTCATCACAAGCTTCCCTCGCTCTTCTTCTTCCTATCTTTCTTGCTCGTCTTCTTCATCTTTATTTGCAGATGTCTTCATCTAACCGTGCTCCCCGGAGGGATGGCAAGGCACCTGCCTCACCGGTGCCACCGTCGCCCCCGGCTCCCCCGGCTCTACCTTTCCCGGAGACGTACAGCCCCGACTACTGGAACGGATTTTACGTTGGGTGGACGATGGCTTTACAGAAAGCCTCTCGGCTGTACCACCACAAGGGCCTCACCAACATCCTCCCTGACATTGGCCCTAGGGTAGAACACATATCTTCCTCACCTTCCCCTCGTCCCTCCCCGGCCCGCTCCTATTCCTCCCCTCCCTCCACCGAGTAATCGGGTTAGGGTGTTTAGAATGTCTCCCTCCCCGACCAGTTCCTCCCTCCCCTCCCATCCCTTCCTACACCTCACCTCCCCTCCCCTCCCTCCCTTCTCTGCAATCCTTCTTATTCCTCCCTCCCCTCCTATCTCTGCTGTCCTTATTTGTCCCCTCCCCTCCCATCCCTTCCTACACTCACCTCCCCTCCCCTCCCTCCCTTCTCTGCAATCCTTCTTATTCCTCCCCTCCCCTCCTATCTCTGCTGTCCTTATTTGTCCCCTCCCCTCCGTTTCATTCCAGTGTCCATGC
This sequence comes from Colocasia esculenta, assembly GCA_014218235.1. Taxonomy (NCBI): domain Eukaryota; kingdom Viridiplantae; phylum Streptophyta; class Magnoliopsida; order Alismatales; family Araceae; genus Colocasia; species Colocasia esculenta. Next base: position 5,670,067 of record CM024758.1, read on the forward strand.
TATTGGGTTACGGAGTTAAGATTGTAACAGTGCTTGTTTATGGAATATAAATATTTTCCTTATATGCAGTCTTCTGTGGGCTTGTATGTGCTATCTATGATGCGTGTACTGTAATACTAACAGGTTCCTCCGAAGCGGTCAAGCTGTACTGCTGGAACTGTAACCCCATAGCATGGACACTGTAATGAAAAGGGCACATACTGTAACACGGGAAACAGGTAATGTAATAAATAGTTGTAGCTTTAGTTCTCGAACTGTAACCTCCTATCATGCAAACTATAAAACATAAAGGTTACGACTGTAACAGCATTCCAACTGTAACCTCATAGCATGCATACTATAATGACAATAGCTAAGTACTGTAAAAGATTTCAACTGATACTGTAATAATGTGTTCTGGAAATGTAACCTCCTATTATGTATACTATAAAAGAATAGGTAAAGACTGTAAGAGGATTCTACACACATTGTAATGAGGTAGGCGTAGCTGGGCGCTCAAGCTGTAAGACAGTACTTCTTCAACTGTAACGTAGTATCATTTATACTGTAACAGGAATAGGTAAAGACTGTAACAGGATTCTACACACACTGTAATGAGGTAGGCGTAGCTGGGCGCTCAAGCTGTAAGACAGTACTTCTTCAACTGTAACGTAGTATCATTTATACTGTAACAGGAATAGGTAAAGACTGTAACAGGATTCTACACACACTGTAATGAGGTAGGCGTAGCTGGGCGCTCAAGCTGTAAGACAGTACTTCTTCAACTGTAACGTAGTATCATTTATACTGTAACAGGAATAGGTAAAGACTGTAACAGGATTCTACACACACTGTAATGAGGTAGGCGTAGCTGGGCGCTCAAGCTGTAAGACAGTACTTCTTCAACTGTAACGTAGTATCATTTATACTGTAACAGGAATAGGTAAAGACTGTAAGAGGATTCTACACACACTGTAATGAGGTAGGCGTAGCTGGGCGCTCAAGCTGTAAGACAGTACTTCTTCAACTGTAACGTAGTATCATTTATACTGTAACAGGAATAGGTAAAGACTGTAACAGGATTCTACACACACTGTAATGAGGTAGGCGTAGCTGGGCGCTCAAGCTGTAAGACAGTACTTCTTCAACTGTAACGTAGTATCATTTATACTGTAACAGGAATAGGTAAAGACTGTAACAGGATTCTACACACACTGTAATGAGGTAGGCGTAGCTGGGCGCTCAAGCTGTAAGACAGTACTTCTTCAACTGTAACGTAGTATCATTTATACTGTAACAGGAATAGGTAAAGACTGTAACAGGATTCTACACACACTGTAATGAGGTAGGCGTAGCTGGGCGCTCAAGCTGTAAGACAGTACTTCTTCAACTGTAACGTAGTATCATTTATACTGTAACAGGAATAGGTAAAGACTGTAACAGGATTCTACACACACTGTAATGAGGTAGGCGTAGCTGGGCGCTCAAGCTGTAAGACAGTACTTCTTCAACTGTAACGTAGTATCATTTATACTGTAACAGGAATAGGTAAAGACTGTAACAGGATTCTACACACACTGTAATGAGGTAGGCGTAGCTGGGCGCTCAAGCTGTAAGACAGTACTTCTTCAACTGTAACGTAGTATCATTTATACTGTAACAGGAATAGGTAAAGACTGTAACAGGATTCTACACACACTGTAATGAGGTAGGCGTAGCTGGGCGCTCAAGCTGTAAGACAGTACTTCTTCAACTGTAACGTAGTATCATTTATACTGTAACAGGAATAGGTAAAGACTGTAACAGGATTCTACACACACTGTAATGAGGTAGGCGTAGCTGGGCGCTCAAGCTGTAAGACAGTACTTCTTCAACTGTAACGTAGTATCATTTATACTGTAACAAGAATAGGTAAAGACCATACAACAAGTATCATTACAATGGTTAGGAGTTAGTACGTGCGGCAGTTCTCCTTCAGTTGTAGACGCTATGAACGCCCTTCTCCATTGAAGTACGCTTTGATGAAGTGGAGGGCGATTTTTGCTCGCACAATAGGCATGTCATTCTGACTGAAGGGCAAATCTTGAATGTCCGTACGTGCTAGACATTCCATGTATTTGCAAGTAAAAATTCCGCAGTCGTCTCCCGATCCTTGTTGTGGGCATGGGTCGGGGTAGCGTAGCGGCCATGTAGCTGCATCTATCTGCTTGCCCTTCAGGTATCTTATCAGTTCCTCCACCTGCATAAGAGAATGAACAAAAGAGTTCGAGCAACTTAACGTAGATTTCATGTTACTGTTACGTCTGTAACACAAGTGCTCGCGCTCTGTAATGAATGTAAGCATCGTATGGAACACTGGTCACTTACATATTGTGGAATGTCAGCACGATGTTTGTTTCGTAATGAGTCGTACACGTGGAACTCTTTTTCCTTCATGCGGATGACCAGAAGAGCCCAATGGTTCGTTCCAACGTGCATGGGGGAGAAGATGACGTCGAATTCATTTGGGGCGCGGTCCAATCTCTTGAAAGCGTTTTCGAAATGTTCTTCCTTGCTCTTATCGTCTCTGCAAGATTGGACATAACCCTTTAAAGCGGCATGCAGATATCCAAAATTCCAAAAAATGTCCGGGTTCTCTTCACGGGGGCGAAACAAGTAAGCGTTGACGTAGCAGTCAATTACGACCGATTCGCTCTCCCTCGCGAACAATAGCTCCCGGATGTCATGAAACGAGAGGAAATTGTCGTATCCCTCCACAGGGCCGTTGAACATGAAATTTCTACAGGTAAGAATTAAGACTGTCATCAGTAATTGGCGAAACTGTAAACATGGTGGACATATAGTGTAAACATGGTAGACATATATTGTAAACATGGTAGACATATACTGTAAACATGGTAGATATATAATGTAAACATCTTTGGTCGAAACTGTAAACATGGTAGACATATAATGTAACACGTACTCATTAATGAAGCACTCATTGAAAAATCGTTCAATCAATGACTTTTCGGCCACTCCTAATGCGTCCCGGGCGACGTAATCACGTCTCTCCTCTTTCTTGCCCGTTGGAAGTGTGTCTGCACTCTCTTGAGACTGAACAAGGATCGGTTCGCAAGTGGACACATTCACTTTCGTGGCTTTGTGGTGCCGAAAATCGTCTGGCTGCGATAGAGTAAGTAAAAAAGGAATGTTCTGTAAAAATATTATAATGTAATTGTAACGGACTCGGAACAAACTGTTATGTCTCATGAAGGGTTCTGTAACCGAATGCTCAGCTTATGTAAATTCTGTAAGGGGAAACCATACCGTAAAGATATCTGGTTGTCGTCTTATCCTCGTCCCAGCTGTAACACGTCGGGACAATGATGATGGGGATATCTGACGCCGCTTCCTTTTATTTCCTTCTTCTTCCCCTCCTTCTGCTTCCTGTCCGCCTCCTTCTTCGTCTGCTCCTCCTCCTCCCTCTTCCTCTCCGCCTCCTTCTTCCTCTGCTCCTCCTCCTCCCGCCTCCTCTCCGCCTCCTTCTTCCTCTGCTCCTCCTCCTCCCGCCTCCTCTCCGCCTCCTTCTTCCTCTGCTCCTCCTCTTCTGCTTCCTCCGCCTCCTTCTTCCTCTGCTCCTCCTCCTGCCTCTCCTCTCCGCCTCCTTCTTCTCTGCTCCTCCTCCTCCCGCCTCCTCTCCGCCTCCTTCTTCCTCTGCTCCTCCTCCTCCCGCTCCTCTCCGCCTCCTTCTTCCTCTGCTCCTCCTCCTTCTGCTCTCCGCCTCCTTCTTCCTCTGCTCCTCCTCCTGCCTCTTCCTCTCCGCCTCCTTCTTCCTCTGCTCCTCCTCCTCCCGCCTCCTCTCCGCCTCCTTCTTCCTCTGCTCCTCCTCCGCCTCCTCTCCGCCCCTTCTGCTCCTCCTCCTCCGCCTCCTCTCCGCCTCCTCCTCCTCCGCCTCCTCTCCGCCTCCTTCTCCTCTGCTCCTCCTCCTCCGCCTCCTCTCCGCCTCCTCCTCCTCCGCCTCCTCTCCGCCTCCTTCTTCCTCTGCTCCTCCTCCTCCCGCCTCCTCTCCGCTCCTCCTCCTCCTCCGCCTCCTCTCCGCCTCCTCCTCCTCCTCCTTCTTCCTGTCCGCCTCCTTCTTCCTCTGCTCCTCCTCCTCCCTCTTCCTCTCCGCCTCCTCCTCCTCCGCCTCCGCCTTCTCCTCCTTCTTCCTCTTCCTCTGGTCCTCCTCCTCCTCCTTTCGCCCCCTCTTTTTCCCCTCCTTCAACTCGGGAATGTGCAACTCCTTAAATGACCGCCGCGACCTTGTCTGCACGGATCTCCTTCCTGTAACTGAGAACACGAAAGTCTGTTAATGTCTATGAAAGAGAGCTGTAAACATAGAGAACACTTCTGTAACTTCGTATATGAAAGACTGTAACAGACAAGGAATGAAACTGTAAAGGTAGAGTACAATCGTATTACTAAGTATTGGAATGACTGTAAGAGAGTAGGACTCTAACTGTAAATGAGGAAAGCATCTTCTGTAACTAAGCAAATGAAACAATGTAAGGACACAAAACGTTTACCTGGACGTTGGTAACTCTTCTTTGCCACGGCATGTGATCGTACTGAAGCTGTTGGGAGCTCCAATGGCGGTAGGGCTAAAATTGCACATTCTGTCTCTGGGGGGGGATGTTGCCACCGAGGCTGCCGCTGAAATTGTTCCTCCAGTCTATGTAGCCTTCCATCCATTGACTGGAGGATATTGTTCTGCCGGTGTAATTGGTCATTCTGCCGCTTTAACTGGTCATTCTGCCGAAGTAACTGGTCATTCTGCCGCTGTAACTGGCTAAGAATGCCATGCAGAGAGTTATCTGATGGAGGGGTTCGGGAAGTGGTTGACGTGGATGCCGTCAATCGTCGCGAAGCTCTAGGTGGCTCCTCATTTTCATTATACTCCAAATACACCTGAATTAACACAGGTACAGGTACAGGTATAAGTCATATACCAAGATAACACAGTTCCAGGGGTAAGTGACACTTACATCAGATCGTCGCAACCCCCGTAGTAGGGCGGATAACTCCGGTCCCTTATTCCGGCAATCCCAACGGAAAAATGGGGGATTCCTTTCCGGATGATCTGGTTTCCATTTGTATTGGTGCATCAAAAACCATGCCTACATCATTATGAAATAGATAATGCGTATGAGAAGTGTATCGTAAACGTATGTAACAGATACATATGTCTTCTGTAAATGTATGTAACAGATACTGTAATAGGTTCATATGTCATCTGTAATATAGACCGTCTTGAACTGTAACAGAGGACATATGAAAACGTATGTAACATATACATATGTCTTCTGTAAATGTACTCTATGAGTCTTCTGGAATAGACACATTCAGGAACTGTAACAGAGTGTACCGTAACAGTATACTCACACCGAGAGCGGGAACACAACCGGTTAGGAAGATGTTTTTGCAGGAACCAGCTGCTGTTTTGAATGCCATCACCCCCGACATCAGGTACTCGTGGATTGCGGCAGCCCAATTGGCGTTGTTCATGTCATGGAGGTCGTCCAGGTATGGCAGAATGGACAGCGACCCCGACATCCCACTTGTGGGGAAGAAGAAACAGGAACAAAGAAGCGCAACCCAAAGCTTCACGGAAATCTCAACAGCAAGCTGACCCTCCTGTGGAACGTACTCCTTAAGTTTCAAATGGACATTGTGCCTGTCCATCGTTCTTTTGGTTCCAAGGATCCGGCGCAAACTGGCTTTTGTCCCATCCGTGTTCAGGTCGATAGGGGAACCAACGTTTGGTATACCCATAACTTTGGCTATGTCTGAAGGGCGAAAAGTCATGCTGCATGAGCCAATCTTAAAACGCTCTCCATCGAAACGTGTCATAAGATCGACAATGAGTGAAATTGGGTAGGTCACCATTTCGCATTTGATATACGCGCGAAATGGTGAATTCCTCATCAACTTCAGATGCGCGCTCCTAAATTGCAAATCGGCCATAACGGAACGGTAGAACAGAAGCGAGCATCGCGTATTATATTCATTCTTTTCTGCAAAGAAAAGATCGCATCTTAAAAATGAAAACATTCATTCGACAAACATCCGTATTAGGGTAAGAAGAAACTACTTTTTCGTACGACTTGGAGTGTGGGTTCTTCCACGAACGCTTCTTGCACCGCATCCGCCGCAATGCTCTGAATGTCAGCGCTCGTAGGAGATCGACGGCTTGCCATCGTTAGAGGGGAGAGACGGATTGCTTCGTCTGGAGATGTAACTGAAGGATGGGAAACTGTAACAGAGAAGAGGTCTGGTGGAGGAATGGCGGTGTAGGAGAAGGGAAGGAGAAAAGTCATGATATATGAAGTCGGTGTACCCGACGGGTGGACACTGGACTCAACAAGATGGCGGTGCACTGCAATGATGACCATCGGGCGGCTGAAAATACTCGGTACGACAGACGACGGGACGTCAAGGAAATCACAGCCCTTCGTATAGAGCTTTCCCGCCATGTTAGGTAGCCATATACGCACTCCCGCCAATTTGACCCCCAGTCCAAGCCACTCATACACGAAACGTCTTCCACGAACCGTTCGTCTTCCTCTGCCACCCAATGGAGCAGCTCCCTGCAAGATGTTCATTTGGAGATCAAAGTTTCGTTCTTTTCATAGGGAGGGACACGGATTTGGCGTCCATTCATAGCAGGGTTTCCCAAAGGTTGGGTGTAGACATGCAGGAGAACATGCTGAAGTATCGTCTTCCCATGGATACCGACGTTGAACAGGTGTTGCTTGACGATGGGGATGTCCTAGCTATGTTTGATCTTCACAAGTGTCAGGGAAAATCATTGATAAATCTACAAATTCATCAGGTGGAAACTCGTTGCCTTAGTACGCATGCTAGTCGTCATTCAGATGGAACGCAACCACTTGACAGGTACGTGGTCCATGTATTCTTCACCACCCTTCATGTTATCCCATGCATTCTTAACAAGCCTTCGTCTTAAGAATGTATGTATGTACATTATTTGCAGAAGTACTTCAAACACGCATGGCGGTTCTTTGGTAACCCCAGAACCCCTCCAATTACCAGGAAGCAGTTTCGAGTTGTATGTGCGAGGAGAAGGAGCGGAAGGTGTAGTACCAGTGTTGACGCAATATTCCGTAGGTAGAATACACTCAGTAGGACAAGTCTTCATAAGCAAAGAGCTATTGCAGATGGAACTGACAAATTACGCGATCGCACGAGGATTTAATTGGAAATATTTGAAGAATGACTCTGTACGATTAACTGTACGTTGCAATGTCTCTGTTTGCCCATGGCGCCTGCATGCGTCTGTCGTTCGTGGAGGTCCACAATTTGCAATCAAAAGTCTCAACAACATACACACCTGTGGATGTGACATTATGAGCGACGGACATCCACGGACATCTAAGAAGTGGGTAGCAAATGCTGTGAAGGGGAAACTAGTTGATAAACCCACCTACAGAGCAAGTGAAATGATGAGTGACATCCGTCGGGAATACGGTATCTGCATCCCTTATCATCAGGTATGCCATGAATTGAATTGTAACACATCATGACGTCTACTGTAATCAATAGATCCTTAACTGTAATTCTCTGACCCTAGCATTGTAACAATTGTCCTCATATACTGTAAGACTATCATTGTCATAACTATAATCATTTCGACGTATACTGTAACAATATCTGCATGCCACTGTAACAACTGTAATCATATACTGTAAGTCTCTGACCCTTGTATTGTAACAACTGTAATCATATACTGTAAGGGTTTGTATTGTAACAACTGTAATGATTTGAGCGTATACTGTAACAACTTAAGAAGGATACTGTAAGGTATGAGGACAAGAACTGTAACACTCTTACAGAACATGTATAATCATTTGAATAGGCATGGTGGGGCAAAGAGGTTGCTGTCGGTTCACTATACGGCGATTTCAGAACAAGCTATCATATGTTGAACTGGTACAGCGAACGTGCATTACAGTCAAACCCGGGATCGATCTTGTCTCTAGAAGTGGACCCGGAGACTCAACGTTTCAAACGGTTTTTCATATGCTTCGCGGCGTCTGCATATGGGTTCGAAGTTGGTTGTCGACCTATGCTCTTTTTGGACGGAACTCATATCAAACAGCATAGAGTGCAAGGGGTTATACTTGCTGCAAGTGCCTTAAACGGTAACAATGAGCTATTCAGTGTAGCCTACTCCATCGCAGATTCGGAAACATATGACAACTGGGTCTGGTTTCTACAAAATTTGAAAAAGGCATTGCTATCAGATAGAAGGATCGCGTTCCTATCAGACAGAGGGAGAGGTCTGAAGGAAGCGATCCCTGACGTATTTCCGAATGATCATCACGGCTACTGTTTCCAGCACATCATGCAGAACTTCAACGACCAATGTGCGGGGAAGTATGCCGCCCCTTTCAAAAAATTACTTAGAAAAATTCTCCAGCGCATTGCCTATGCTGTTACTGAACAAGAGTACCAAGACGCAATGACTGCAATGGAGCTTAATTCTACTGAGGCCAAAGAATGGGTGCTCCGAAATGATGTCGAACACTGGTCCCATGCTCTTTTCCAGGGACAAAGGTTCGGCTCTTTAAATACATAAGCGATATGTTCTATTACATTCTGCCATTTATGTGCTTACAGTTGTAGGGATAATCTATTACAGAACGTGTTAAATAAGGTTACAGTATGTAGTGGACACTTGTTACAGATATTTGATGTTATCCTAATTTCCTTCACATGGCCATACAGGTTTGGTGAATTATACTCTAATTTGGCAGAGTCATTCAACAATTGGATACATGACGCGCGAAGTCTACCAATACTACAGATGGTTGACAAAATTAGAGTGCAAATGATGGAAATGGCTGCAAAGAGGAAAATTGATGCTGCATTGTGGGATACACCATACTGTCCTAAAGTACAAAAAATCATCGAAAAAAACCTTCAAGAAAGGAGAAGCTTAGCAATCCGTCATTCAGATGGAATCAAATTTGAGGTTGTTGAAAGTATGAAGACGTACGCCGTAGACCTCCATCTACAAACATGTTCCTGTGGACACTGGCAACTTGTCAAGATTCCTTGCAAGCATGCATGCGCAGCAATTGGCAGTAACAAGGAGGCCGTTACTCAATATGTTTCGGCATTTTACAGCACAGAAGTGTATAGGGCTGCATATGAAAGAAACATTCAACCTATCCCAACATTTGACATGCCGGATCCGCCTCAACCATCAGAAGTTCTAATCAAGCCACCGACAACAAAAAGGTTGCCAGGAAGACCGAGAAAGAGGAGAATACATTCAAGAGGAGAAGTAGATCATGCATATATTTGTTCACGGTGCAAACAAACAGGTCACAACCGAAGAACTTGTAGCAACCCACCCCACAATCCTGACGGATTTTAAATGTTGTATATTAGTTACAACAGAACGTCGTCCTTATATTCCAATATTACAGTGTATGTAATACATTATTACAGTCTACGCACTACGATGTTACAACTCCACTACTACGCTATTACAGTTTCAGTAATACACTTGCACAGTTCGCGCACTTACAATTACGTTTTGTTGTACAGTGTACGTAACGAAGTGTTACAGTTTAACTCTAATACTCTTACAGTTTAACCTGTGTACCGTATGTTAGATGAAGACATCTCAGAATAAAGAGGAAGAAGACGAGCAAGAAAGATAAGAGGAAGAAGAGCACTGTCTCCTCACAATTTCTGTTACAGTATATGTAATAAGATGTTGCAGTTTAAGCACTAGACTCTTACATTTTCAGCAGTACACTCTTACAGTTCGCGCACTACACTCTTACAGTTCCAGCACTTACGATTTCTGTTATATTATACGTAATAAAATGTTACAGTTTAAGTACTAAGCTGTTACAGTTCGAGCACTACAGTGTTACACCTAAAGAACAGCCCTGTTACAGTTTGAGTACTACTCTCTTACAGTTCAAGCACTACATTCTAACATACAGTTTTACATTATATGTTATAATCTCTTACAGTCGTTGGTCATGTTGATTATAGTATATATGAGGGGATGTTACAGTGTGTTATTGGTAACATGTTGAATTTGCATGATACAGAGCACATACATAAGCACAGAGAAGACTGCATCAAACGAAAATGCTTATCATAAAGAAGCCATGTTACAATAACTCTCTACCTCTACTCTACCGACCACTCGGTAGAGTACGGAGGGGAGGAGGCAGAACGGTCAGGGGAGGGATGGGAGGAAGGGGAGGTGCCGGAACGGTCAGGGGAGGAAGGGGAGGTGCCGGAACGGTCAGGGGAGGAAGGGGAGGTGCCGGAACGGTCAGGGAGGAAGGGGAGGTGCCGGAACGGTCCGGGGAGGAAGGAGAGGAAGGGATGTGTTCTACCCTAGGGCCGATGTCTGGGAGGATGTTATTGAGGCCCCTGTCGCCGTACTGCCGGGAGGCTTTCTGTAAAGCCATCTTCCAGCCCACGTAAAAACCATCCCAGTAGTCGGCGCTGAAGGTGGACTGTCGCAACGGGGGAGCCGGGGGTGACGGTGGCACCGGTGAGGCAGGTGCCTTGCCATCCCTCTGGGGAGCACGGTTAGATGAAGACATCTGCAAATAAAGATGAAGAAGACGAGCAAGAAAGATAGGAAGAAGAAGAGCGTTAGAAGCTTGTGATGAAGGATAAGTATGGGGCCCTGGGTTCCTTTTATAGTGTGAAGAACGGTTCACGGACCTTCGAAAGGCGGTTTGTAAGTGCTGTCAATGGTTGCTGTATAAGTTCTTGGCAGGGTATGTAAGAGTAACTTCGCATGGGGAACAGGCGATGGAAAAAAGGAGGGAAGGGTAAGACGGGAATGGGAAAAAGAGACGGAGGCCAAGGAGACGGAAATCGTGTGTGGAGGGCCGTAAATGGTGACATCTGAAAAGCAGGGACTGGAAATTAAACCTGGAGAAAAGCAGGGACTTTACATCAACCGGTATTCTGACAGGGACGAGGAAATAAGTACCAGGCTCTGACAAGGACCCCCAATTAATTTTCCCAATTTAAAACTCTAAAAATCAAACAAATCAAAAAAAAAAGGTTCCACGGGACCATCCCTGCCAATTAGCCCACTGCCATGTCCTCCCCAGCCTGAGACAGAAGCGTACGATGTGTAGGCAGCCATGGATTCCCCATCGTCTCCATGTCTACCTAACCTTCCATCTCATTATATCACATAGGCCGAAAACCTCACCAAACCCTGTTGCAGGCTTCTCCTTCCTCCCACCCCCCTCCTAGCTCACACTAGTGTCTGCAAGTCGCGGTGCCTTTAGAACCCCACCCCCAAAAAAGAAAAAAAACACACAAGCTAGCTAGCTCCCTTTTCCTTCCGTAATGGAAGATGGGAGACAATAAATTAAGCTGAATGCATCTCCCATGTGAGGACATATCCACAGTGATTCCAAACCCACCGGCTAAAGTTGATGTATCCACACAGTACGTGAATTGAGATATTCTTTTCTCTCTTTTTTTATGAGAAACAGACAACCAGAGGCATAGCCAAATACAAATCAAGAACGAAAAAAAAAGGCTATTTAAAACTCTATAGAGGAAGATCTATCCCATGAGTGGATTCGGTGAAGAACAGCTCGAGGGCGTAGGCCCGGTCGTCGTGAACAACGCTCCATGTCTTCTTCATCCGATTCTACTTCAGATGTCTCTTGATTTAAACGAAAATCAAGTATGAAGATATTTTCAACTTTAGCTAGTTCAGCAACGGATGAATACTTCAACTGCCAATCTAAAGTTGGTGCTTGAACTGACTTATTAATAACACCCGTCGGACGCACTGGATTAGGAGAACGTTCACGGGTGATCTGTAAGTAAATCCTCACACCTCCTTTGCGAATTGAGACATTCACTGTCGTACAGACATACAAGAAGGGCCAATTATCTCGGAGTGCGATCCACGATGAGAAAAAATGGAGTACTAATAATTGGGTCAGTAGTAGTGGAGTGGAAACTAGCTAGCTGCATGTACCAAACAATGGGCTTACGTACACTTAATATGTCTTAAGAGTATTACTTATTGTTCGGCTCCCCGGACACAACTCTAAGATTATGTTTAATATTTAGATAGACTGGAGATAGAGTGACATATATAGTCTAAAACGTCATGGATAGATTTAGATCATATTCAGTGGGATCACATGACTCTAATAAATTTTTAAATTTTATTAAAAAAATTTAAAATTTTCTATTAAGTTACTTTTAGTTGAATTTTTTTTAATAGAGTGACCCCATTAAATTGTAAATAAATTCTGTAAATACACCTTAATAAAAATTTTAAATCCGTCACTATAAAAGGCTCACATTATCATAGTATCTGCAGAGCCTCCAGATTAATTGTGTTGATGTGCGAGTCTCCTATAGTGTATCTAATATTTAAGGGCAGATAAGCTATTTGGTAAGTTAGTTGTTGGATCGTTGGGCAACTAATTTTTCTTGTGTCCTAACTCCTAATACCGCGATGGATCAGAGATAGGAGATGCCGTCCAACTCCATGCATGCACATGTAAAGAGAGGATTTGACTCACAGACCTCTAAAAACCAAACAAATCAAAAAAAAAAAAAGTTCCACGGGACCCTCTCCCTGCCGATTAGCCCACTGTCTGTCCTCCCCAGCCTGAGACAGAAGCGTACGATGTACGTTGGCAGCCATGGATGTTGGGTATAAGGAGGTTGTGGGGTGTGTGTGGGAAGGGGGTGGGGGGGGGGGGGGGGGGGGGTGGGGGGGTGGCAATTATAATAAGAAAGGGAATTTAATGATTGATAAATAAAGGGAGAATTAATTATTGGTCTCTAGCCGGGACCGGACATTATTTTCAGGTCCTGTCAGGTTTTTCCACCCCTTCCGGTCCCTGTTTTATGCAGGACTTATTTTTAAATCTCTATTTTTAACCTTCGTTATCCTCCCCCGTTATCTCAAAAGTGTGTAACCGTTATCTTAAAATTGTGTAACTGCGTAAGTACGTACTTACACAGTTACATGTATAACTGCGTAAGTGTGTAAATCATGTAACTGTGTAAGAATTACATACTTATGCAGTTACACATGTACTAATTCTATAACTACATAGAAATTTTATAAGTTTGTAACTCTGTAATTATGGCTTACCTAGTTATAGACTTACATAGTTTTAGAAGGATTTACCTACTTATCAGGACTTACCTAGTTACCAAAGGTTACCTAGGGCTTACCTAGTTACAGAGTTACATATGTAATTCATGCAGTAACTACGTAAGTATGTAGTTACAGAGTTACATGTGTAACTCTGTAATTACATGTAAGTGTGTAATTACACATGTACATACTATGTAACTACACATACACATGTAACTTTGTAAGTATGTAAGTACATAGTTTTTTACACCTTAAGTTTGTAATTATTTATTCATGTAACTATGTAACAATGTATGAAGTAGTTACACAGTTAAATATGTAACTGTGTAAGTATATATTTACATAGTTACATGTATAATTGCGTAAGTGTGTAATTTCTATAACTACGTAAGTATATAATTACATACTTATGCAGTTACACATGTAACTCTGTAACTATATAGAGATTTTATAAGTTTGTAACTCTGTAATTATGGCTTACCTAGTTACAGACTTACATAGTTTCAGAAGGATTTATCTAGTTATCAGGGCTTACCTAGTTACCAAAAGTTATGTAGGGCTTACCTAGTTACAGAGTTACATGTGTAATTCCTGTAACTACGTAAGTATGTAGCTACAGAGTTACATATGTAACTCTATAACTACATGTAAGTGTGTAATTACACATGTACGTACTATGTAACTACACATACACATGTAACTCTGTAAGTATGTAAGTACATAGTTTTTTATGCCTTAAGTTTGTAATTATTTCTTCATGTAACTGTGTAACAAGTATGAAGTAGTTACACAGTTAAATATGTAACTGCGTAAGTATATATTTAAAGAGTTACATGTATAATTGCGTAAGTATGTAATTCCTATAATTACGTAAGTATATAATTACATACTTATGTAGTTACACATGTAACTCTGTAACTACATAGAGATTTATAAGTTTGTAAGTATGTAATTAGGGTTTCCCCCCTCGGCTTCCCCTTCCTCCTCTCCCCAGGCCCCGGCTTCGGTTCATCCTTCGCCATTGCAATCTAAAAGCTATGCTCGAGCTCTCGCGGATGCGCCCCTTTTTGCTCCGTCTCCGTCGCTGTTCATCCTCCAGCCTTTACAGATCTTGAAGAGCCGGCGGTTTTCTTCTCCTCGGATGAGATTGCTGCCACTCTCAAGCCACTCCAGTTCGCTATAGTAGCTAAAACTCCATATGGACGGCCTCCATTTCAAGAGATCAAGCACCTGCTTCAGCAGTGGCTCAACCTTGGTCACGATTTTATCATTGCTGCCATGGATAATCGCCATCTTCTGCTCCGATGTACTTCTGAGGATGATTATTTGCGTCTATTGTTGCATGAACAACTACTTGTGAAGGGTTTTCTATTCAAGTTTCTGAAGTGGACTATCGACTTTGAATGTGGAAAGGATCCCCAATTGTTCCGATTTGGGTTGAGTTCCCTGGGTTGAAACCTAATTTTTTCACGAAACCTATATTCGTTCTGTTGCAGGGAATATTGGGCGAGTTTTGCAGGTGGCTTTACGTACATCTCAAATTACCAATGCCACGGCAGCCTATGCATGTGTTGAATTGGATCTATTAAAGGATAGGCCCTCGAGGGTTTGGATTGGAATGGGTTCTACTGGTTTTTTGGCAGAAGATCTTGTACTAGCGTGTGCCTGAATATTGCACATCTTGCTGTTTGTTGGGTCATGCAGCCTCATCTTGTCATCGCTCACAAAACTCCACATCCAAAGTTGATGCTGCTAGAATAGCTCTCACAGCGGTTGTGTCGGATCTTCCTTCACGGCAAAGGTGGACGCCAAAGAAAATATCTGCCAGGAATGCCGGACCTGTGATTTCTTTTCATCAGTCTGGAATCGATGAGAGTCTGGTCGCCGAAGGCCTGCTTGGAGCAGCACCGATGGGTCCGTCGGATCTGGTTGCCGCCGGCAGAGCTGGTGCTGCGGAGCCGCCTCCCTGCGTCCGGGCGTCCTCGCTGCCGTGCAAGGCAACTCCGAGTTGCCGGGCAGGCTCCTGCTGTCATGCCCCGCCAATTTAGCAGCGGAATAAATCAGGGAGGCATGAACAACGAGTATGGTAATGAAAATTGCGCATACATTCGCAAATATTAGAGCAACTAATGAACAATAATTGCAATAAAACTCATCATTTTATTGATAATTCATCTAATCTATTACAACCACTAAATCAGAGCCAAAACACAGGGCTCAATGACATTATTACATTGGATAAGAAATCTAAAGCAAATATCTAACTAGACTCTAAGGTACTAAGGACATTCCATCGCTATGACTTCAGGACGCTCATCACTCCAGTCCAATCCCGTTGTTGGGTGTAAGGTCGTCACTTGACTTACCTGAAAACACAATAACAAATAACGAAGGGTGAGCGATAACGCTCAGTAGGACTTAATATCTCGTGTAAACAAGCATGCTTTAAGTGATTAATGTCTTGTAACGCAGGTTAACTAGAGAGAACGATCAAGTATAGTCAAGAGAGTAATAGTACAAGATAACAAGTGAACGATATTACATTTCGCAAGAGTATTGCAAAAATTAGGATGACAACATAACGAGATAGCGTGTAACAAGATAGTGTATAACAAGATAGCGTGTATCAAAATGACATATAATAGGATAGGTTGTATCAAGGTGGCGTGTAACGACATAGCTTGTATATCAAGATAGCGTGTAACGATATTACATGTAAAGGGATAGCGTGTAAAGAGATAACATGTAATGAGATAACGTGTATGGTTGCACCACGGTGCACTAGTCGAGTACGACAATAGTCACTTTGGGACAGTAGCCGTTTAACGATAGTACAGTATGTCTGAACTCCTCAGACTACTGTATAACAGTCAGTGCTAGCACAGTAATAGCACCAAAATGATACAGTACGTCTGAACTCCTCAGACTAATAGTAACAGTTAGATGTCTAGCCAATGTCGAGATAGTCAGAACCGGTGCAATGCAGAACACCGTCAATAGCCCCTGCAGGTATTTTCGGGTGGCTCTCTGCCCCCAGGACTAGATTGGAGCCCCTCGGACACTCTATGTGCCCTGCACAGTATGCATTCAAGTCAGTAGGGTCACCGGACCCATATTATGGCGCTAGACAGTCATGTATAGTACAAGCAATGGGAGCCACAACAGCTCAAGAGTCTCAAGAGAGTACTAGATGAATAGACGAGATAGTAGAGTGAACGTGAACATATGAGAGTACAAGGATAGTAGACGAGATAGGGGTATAATCGTAAAACAACGATAAACCACGATAGTAACGGTTGCACAGTACCAAGTCGGGTACCGGCAGTCAGGTAGAAGTCACATCCGCCCATTAGCCGTGCCGCGTACACGAGCCAGATGGTCCGGCGTGATCACAAGATAAGAGAGATCTCACTAAGGCCGATTGGATCGTACTGATCCCTAAAAGTGTAACAGGATTTAAAGGTACAACCAGCTCGTCGGCAATGGACGTGCGCCAAAGCCAAGAAGACTTACGGAGGCCTTGACAAGGAGTCCCTAGTCCAGTCGAGAGTATTCCCGGTGGAGAGGTGGTCCAAGTCAAGAGAAAGTGTGTAATGAAACGTTGTCTGTCTTGCCTCGAGTGCTCGAAGGCAGAGGGACGCGATAACGGTGTACAAATCACGCGAATAAAACGAAAACATGTGTCATTTAAATAATAGGGAAATTAGGTAATTAATTTCACTTAATTACCAGATACATTATTGAGTAATTTAATAGGGGCAAATGGCAATAAACAATGTTTAGTGTGCAAGTGTAAAGAAATCATGAGAATAGAATAAGTCGTGCTCACGACTTTTAAATTAATAAGAATCATTTAAATATTATCAAATAAAAATTATTCAGGTCATTCATTAAGCTTAACAGTACATGGTTTAACTTGTACAAGGATTAGATGGCATTTAAAGTATGGATATAAGAGCAATTAAAGGTTCTGGCAGAAATTTCAAGAAGGCGACGGGGGTGCCCGTCGCGATCATGTCGCGACGGGGCGCATGGGCGCGTTACACATCGTGTCGCGACGGGGTATCCCGTCGCGGTTATGGTCGCGGTGGTGCGGCCTGGCGCGACAGGCGAACCGGCCGGCCTGGCCTGGTTCGGGTTTGGGAACGCGGCGGCGAGGGCCGTCGCGTTCATGACGCGGCCTAAAGGCCGACCGCGACACACCCGTTATCGCGGCGCATCGCGCCGTCGCGATAACAGGGGCGGTCCAGGGTTTTTCCCTTTTCTCTGTGTGGACCTTTCTTGATACAGGGTCAATCTAAATTCAATATAAATTCGCACGGTGATCCAAAAAGCATGAAACTAGTTTTAAACGAAAGTAGACATGTATATCTATCAACATGCACGATTAATTTGAAAATAGTCAAGGTTTAGACATGCATTGATCAGGTTAATTTTCGGTGACCTAAACAGGCACAGTCAGTGTTCCACGAATTATTCAGGGATGAATACATGATTAAAAATTATGAAACCAGCGGCGTTTGAAAGCTAACATGTATTAGTATTTATGATAATTTTATCATGGAGTGATGTCAAGTTTGCACGAGGTTAAAAAGGAAACAAGGAGGGTCGAGTGCATGTATCTGACAGATATTCAAAGAATTAATTCTCCATCATGGGAGATCGAAATAGAACGAAACCAAGGGCGTTTGAAAGCTATTGAACTTTAGTATCATTGAGAATTTTCTCATAGCATGGGAACAAGTACGTGCAGAGGATTAGAGAAAACATGAGATTAGGGTTCATGGTCACAGCAGGGTTTCATGAATTAAATTCGCCCAAATGGGTGAACGAAATACAACGAAACCATAGGGCTTTTGAAGAGATACATGAAGGCTACCTAGGGTAATTGTTTCACGATTTTAGCTTGAGAGATTGCCTACATTTTTCATGGAGTAAGAAAACCCTAGTTGAATGACAAAAATATGAAAACCCTTCTTGCTCCAAGCCTTCTCCTTCCTTGCACCTTGGTCCAGATCTTCTCCTCTTCCTCCCAAAAAGTCTTAGCACGAAATTGGGGTGCTAGGGTCAAATGGGGGGTGTTTTGATGGCTTGTAGAGTTCTAAATCACCTAAAACTCTTTCCTCCTCATTTAATTACGAATTTCCATAATTATCACATATTTTTCTTGCTATATCTATCTAATTGGGTAAGGGAGAGGTCTAATTTCGTGGGTAATGATTAGGATAGGATTAGGACTCTTATTAAGATATATATGAGTCATATTAGTGCTTAAATGACCCCTTTTTAATTAAGAGATAATATAGTTACGAATTTCCCTATTTAATTTGGGTCTCTTATATTTAACCCAATTGTCTCTCATCTAAATCCCAATTTTAGATTAGGATAGAGTCCTATTGAGTTATACTAGGTTTAGAACTCTTTCTAAGATGATTAAGAGTTAAAATACTCATTATCTTAACCCTTTTCTATTTATTAATATTTTAGGTACGAATTTCACTTATTTAACTCTCATCTCATGGTGGACTCTTCATAATTGGGCCCAAAACTTTATGCTAGGACCATTAGTAAAACTCATTACTAATTTGACTTAATGGGTATTGATTTAATTCCAATTATTCACCCTTTATCCTTATGTAAATCTATTTATCACACTTATTCAAGTAAATTTTATATTTTTATTTCAATTAAATATTATTCATGCCAATATTTCTAACCTTCATCATTTGGGTTCTTACTCTTGGCCCAATAACTCGTGTGAGCTTAATTGTACAACTCATGTACTTACTTTACTTATTGGATTTTTAATTATCATTTTATTAGAGAATTTATTCATGGGCCAAGATTGTCTATTGGTCCAAATATCATAATGGGCTATCATCCCATATTATTTAAAGTCTACCCACATATTTATTTTTTTATTTATAATCCACTTTGGGTCATAAAATAATGAGTTCTTCGACTTATTCCTTAATTATGCTAATAAGTCGCATAAATTCTTAAACTAAGTCCAAACGATTTTTCTATGCCCAAATTTCATGATGGATCATTAGAGAACATTATTTAAAGTATAACTACTATTTTTACGAAATTTTTATAGGGGTTTATACGCATGCAATAATGATGCGTACCGTTTTAACTAATTGAATTTATTAATTGATAAACTTTCAATTTATCCATAATTTTTAATTAATAGATTTTCCGGGGTACTACACCTGCCGTTTGTGGTGATCTTTCCACTCTGGGCGCGCAAAATCCTCACAATAGGAGGGCACCTTCGCCGATCAGATCGCCAGCTGGAGCCGGCCAAGAACAGGACGCGCTAAGGTGTCCTCCTCCGGAAGATGGGATGCCGTATTTGGTTCCTCCGGAAGATTTCATTCCACCTAATGCTATTGCCGTATTTGGTTATCAACAAGGAAGGCCGGTTACGCTGGGATTTTTGAGCTCTAAGGTGGGCTCCTCTAACCAGGCCGCCCATGAGGAAGTGGAGCCCATTGTGGGTAATACTCAAGCTTCGACTCCTGCTACCTAAGAGGTAGCAAATAGTTGTCTCATGATCAGTCTGTCCCCATGTAATTTTAATTAATTACATATGTATTTTAGTGATTAACAAAACTTCATCAATAATCTCTAACATATTCATAAGTCTTAAGTACAGGAAAATTACCAAGGTCAATCAAGTCAATGTTGGTAAGTATTGTCTTACTGAAGCTTTAATCTTTTCAGAATGATATTTCTCTAAGTCCACATCGACTTCTGTTGAAAGTCATAACGATTTCATAAGTGTTTTTAACGATTTCCTTGTAAGATTGGAAAGTCATGTTGTTTCAAACAAGTCGATTCTGTAACGATTCTATAAGTAATCATAACGATTTCTTTAGAACTCGCAACGACTTGCTCGCCGCAACGATTCTTAAGTAATCATAACGATTTCTTTAGAACTCGCAACGACTTGCTCGCCGTAACGATTTCTTTAGAACTCGCAACGACTTGCTCGCCGTAACGATTTCTTTAGAACTCGCAACGACTTGCTCGCCGCAACGATTCTATAAGTAATCATAACGATTTCTTTAGAACTCGCAACGACTTGCTCGTCGTAACGATTTCTTAAGTAATCATAACGATTTCTTTAGAACTCGCAACGACTTGCTCGTCGTAACGATTTCTTAAGTAATCATAACGATTTCTTTAGAACTCGCAACGACTTGCTCGCCGTAACGATTTCTTTAGAACTCGCAACGACTTGCTCGCCGCAACGATTCTATAAGTAATCATAACGATTTCTTTAGAACTCGCAACAACTTGCTCGCCGCAACGATTCTATAAGTAATCATAACGATTTCTTTAGAACTCGCAACGACTTGCTCGTCGTAACGATTCTATAAGTCATCGCAACGATTTCTTGAAGCGCTCATAACGATTTGCTTTGCGTAACGATTTCTTTAAGCGCTCATAACGATTTGCTTTGCGCAACGATTTCTTTAAGCGCTCATAACGATTTGCTTTGCGTAACGATTTCTTTAAGCTCATAACGATTTACTTTGTGCAACGATTTCTTTAAGCACTCATAACGATTTGCTTTGCGCAACGATTTCTTTAAGCGCTCGTAACGATTTGCTTTGCGCAACGATTTCTTTAGCAGTCACAACGATTTGCCTTGCGCAACGATTTATTTAGCGCTCATAACGATTTGCTTTACGCAACGATTTCTTTAGCGCTCATAACGATTTGCTTTACGCAACGATTTCTTTAGCGCTCATAACGATTTGCTCTCTATAATGACTTGTTAGTATTCATAACGATTTCATAAGTCATATAGGCAACGACTTCATGGTTTATATCAACTTGACACTTATCTTATCTCTTGAAGCGTTGACTAGTCAAAGTCCACATTATATCTCTCTGACACTCCTGCATTTATGAGATCTGAACGTACCTCTGCATGCATGCAGACGATATCATCCATTATAGTGCATCTTCTGTCAATATCTTTTAGAAGAAACTATTTAGCATTGCTATTTTGGTGAATATTCTTATCAACGTTTACTGACAACTAAAGACAGCCTAACTGTCTACTGTTCTAGCATTTAATTTATGCAGGGTCCTAAAGACGTTCTGTCATACAATGTTAGACCATACAGACAGCAGAAGACATTATCTATTTGCGTGCTCAAATGGATAAAAGATTGTTGAAGCTTCCAAGTGTCAAGCAGTCTAACGACTACCAATCTAAGGGACAACGGTTACTTCAACGGGCGAATTTCAAAAGAAGATATAAATACAAG
This sequence comes from Colocasia esculenta, assembly GCA_014218235.1. NCBI lineage: Eukaryota > Viridiplantae > Streptophyta > Magnoliopsida > Alismatales > Araceae > Colocasia > Colocasia esculenta. The sequence continues at coordinate 5,691,511 of CM024758.1, forward strand.
ACAGAAGAGAAGATCAAATAGAGAAGCGGAGAACGCTCGTTCAAGCTATTAAAAAGTCTTCTGCTAGAATTCTAAAGAGCCAACAAGTTCATTCCTTCTCGTGTTGCTCTCTGCTCTCCACTCTGTAGTGAAAATCTTGAGAGAGCTTGTGTAGTTCTGAGAGTGTGCTTAGCTTAGATTCTTTGCTCTCAGTGCTAGTTGCTTCAGATCTTGGCTTGTAAAAGCTTGATCTAGGGGCTTGAATTCTTTCTACTCTCTTCATTGTGTTTCTCTTCGTGTGTGAAGGAAGACCTGGTGGTATCCAGGGTGCTGTTTCCTTCAGTTGTGAAGGAAGACCTGATGGGGTATCCAGGGTGTTGTTATTTCCCTTCGGGTGTGAAGGAAGACCAGCTGAGCTAGGTGTTGTAGCATCTTTAGGGGGACTATACCCTATCTAGTGAAATCCTGAGTTGTTGCTCAGGAACTGGACGTAGGACTCCTAGGGAGAGGAGGTATCTTCTAGATTAATTTTAAAGACCCATTCACCCCCCCTCTGGGCTCGTCAACTGGGCAACACTGTCAACCGTCTACTCTTCCAGTTTCTACACAGGTGCATGTGGAGCAGGATGATCAAGTGGAGCAATCTTCTTCTGGGAGAGCAAGATGATCATGTGTAACTGCATAAGTATGTAATTACATACTTACACAGTTACAGAATTTACATACTTACGCAGTTACACATGCAATTGTGTAAGTACGTACTTACGCAGTTACACACTTTTGGGATAACGATTACACACTTTTGGGATAACGGGGGTTAAAAGTAGGGTCTTAAAAATAAGTCCTGCATAAAGTAGGGACCGAAAGGGGTGGGAAAACCTGACAAGGACTTGAAAATAATGTCAGGTCCCTGCCAGGAACCAACAGCTAATTCTCCCTAAAATAAAATGTGTATAAAAAAATGTGTAAGTTTTTAGTTTCATATGAGAAATCTCTAAAGAGATTGAAGATTTTACAACTTCAAAGATTCATGAGATTATGTCTCATAAATATTAATGGTGTGGTTATGCTAGATCATATCATATGTGCGCGCCATCAGGCCGGATACATAGAGCAGGCACGCGCATGTGATGGTGTGGTCCAGCTGACTTGTCTTGGTATCTTTTTACTTCTTCTTTTTATATTTTTGCTCTTTCTTGGAGAGGTTGGGTCCTCCCCGTGCTTGTGTTCTCTCCAACCGCACTCTTCATCGATGAGGTCGTCGTCTGCGCTTGTGTTTGTGTGCACGATCGTCTTCTGGGAGTAGATTGTCATACTCGACGTATTGTTCTCGTGGAGACGATATCTTCTTTAAGGAGAGTTTCTTTGATACGCTTCTACTGCATTCCTATAATCTTTTTATGTCTATTTGCAGCATGATTTTATATGCACATGTTTGAATCCGATTATTATCATGATTTTGATTTTGCGCTGCTACACACACTCTTTTTTCAACAATGGATTCCCCATAGTCTCCATCTCCACCTAACCTTCCATCTCAATATATCACATGAGCGAAAACTTCACTAAACCCTGTTGCAGGCTTCTACTTCCTCCCACCCCCTCCTAGCTCACACCAGTGTCGGTGCCTTTAATTAGAAACCCCCACATCCCCCCTCAAAAAAAAAAAAAAACAAACAACAGCAACAACACACACACATCCTAGCTAGCACCCTTTTCCTTCCGTAATGGAGATGGGAGACATAAAGCTGAATGCATCTCCCAAGTGAGGACATGTCCACTGTGATTCCAAACCCCACCGCTCTAAAGTTGATGTATCCACACAGTAGGTGAATTGAGACATTCACTGTCGTACAGACTTACAAGTTATAAGGGCCAATTAGCTTGGAGTGCGATCCACGATGAGAAAAAATGGAGTACTAATAATTGGGTCAGCAGTGGAGTGGAAACTAGCTAGCTGCATGTATCAAACAATGGGCGTACGTACGTACACTTCATGTGTCTTAAGAGTATTACTTATTGTCCTACCCCAAATACAACTCTAAAAAGGCTCACATTATCTTAGTCTCTGCAGACCCTCCAGAGTTATATATTGATGTGCGAGCCTCCTACAGTGTATCTAGCTAAGGCCAGAGAAGTTAGTTGGTAAGTTAATTAGTTAACGTGTTCGATCGTTCAGCAACTATTTTTTCCTGTCCTAATACCGCGATGGATCAGAGATAGGAGATGCCGTCCAACTCCATGCATGCACATGTAAAGAGAGGATTTGACTCACAAACCTCTGAGGATCCATGTATGAATCAGAGTTTTAAAAAAATAAAATAAAATTGTATATCACTAGATTATGTGAATATATAGATTGTGTTATATATGTATATACAACCAATTGTCAAGGGATGTGTCACGCTCTACATTATGTCTACTTTGACACAAGAGTAGACTATCATTTGGTAGTTAAATTAGGGATTTTCTAACTCAAAAAATAATCTACCCTACTTTGACATGTATTTCTATCTTACCCTACTAATTAAAAAGTATAATATCTATTTTTTTAGTCAACTAAAAATTTTGATTCAATTTATCTTCTTTAAAAAAATAAAAAAAATATTAAGAGATATATAATAAAATAATATTTAAAAATTAATAATAATTTTTACAAAAAAAAATAAAAAAAAAGTTATCCACCCTGCCCCCTACCCCACCTCTTGAGGTGGGGCAAGGTTACCCATGGGTAGCTTGGGTTACCTAGGATACCCCTGCCCTGCCCCACCTCTTGAGGTGGGGCAAGATTACCCATGGATAACTTGGGTTACCTAGGATACCTCTGGGTACCATCACCCTCCTCCCATCCCATGAGTACCACACTCATCCACATGTTCATTTGGGACAAAAGAAAATATGATTTCTACTGAGTATAAAAAGATTCAAAGAATAATATATGTTACATATATATCATAAATATTGACATGGTTGGTCACAACTTTGAGAGAGGAGACTTTTAAAAGTATTGTCATTGTCATTGTCATCCCTATTTCCTTTTTTATGTCTTATCTTGTCATCGTTATACGAATTAATATAATAATCACATAAAGATGTAATGGTCTCGTTGACGTTACTCCTGTCAAATAATTTGGAAAAAAAAGAACTCATTTTAAAAATATATTTATTAAGTACTAGCCGGGTTAAATTCTTAATAATATAAAATTCTCGACAGAGTGTTCAACCAATTAAATCACTCCAAATACACGGCGGAGTAGAACTCATTAATTTGTAATACATTTATATATATATATATATATATGCAAGTTGTGGGGACCCATGTGAACCACAGTTAAATATTCTCACATAATTTTAACAAGACTATTAAATATTCTTATATTATTTTTTATAAAATTATTTGTCATAGTTTATTGAATAAGAGTGATAAATAATAAATTAAAAATGACAAAAATAATTAAATAAGAGAGACAAATAATTATACATCGCAAATATATGAGCATAAACACGGTTAAAAAGACAAATAATCAACTAAAAAAACAAATATATATATATATCTCTCTCAAATAAGAACATTAAATATTCTTACGTCGCCTACACTATCTTACACACACTCTTTTCTTTTGCGTAAAAGCAAGAATTATCGATTAAAACTATTGACACCTTAAACAATCTTTATCAATATATATAGAAGGTCCCATATTCGACCAACACAGGTCACTAGCTATATCGGTCCCCCCTGATCGTTCTAGGTTCCCTTCTTCCTTATTTATGGTGGCAGGAGCTCTCGATCGCCGCCCACTGGCTGCCCACCACAGCACACAACTCTCTCTCTCTCTCTCTCTCTCTCTCTCTCTCTCTCTCTCTCTCTCTCTCTCTCTCTCTACGTACACTTGTTTTTCCCACAGTTGTACGGATTGCTCATGGAGGATCTGATCTCTCCCACCTCCTCGGCCTCCCCAGAATCCCCGTCGCAGCTCTTCTCCACCACCTCGTTCCCCGCGCAGGCCCCGTCGCTGCCCATGCTGAAGCACCGGCTCCAGTGCCTCCTCCACAGCCTCCCCATGTGGTGGGCCTACGCCATCTTCTGGCGAGCCTCCTGCGAGCTGCTGCCGGCCCGCAGCGCCGCCGTCCTCTCCTGGGGGGAAGGCCACCTCCGCATCGACGACGGGGGGGCTGGCGACAACAGGAAGGTGGCCTCCCTGCAGGGGAGCGACGTCGACAGCAACTCCGACGTCACCTCCGACGGCGCCGTCTCCGACGCGGAGTGGTTCTACCTGGTGTCCCAGGCGCGCTCCTTCGCAGTGGGATCCGACCACGCCGCCCCCGCCCAGGCCTTTAGCTCTGGGGCGCACGTCTGGCTGTCCGGCGGCCACGAGCTCCAGATGTACGGCTGCGACCGGTGCCGGGAGGCACTCCTGCACGGCGTGGCGACCCTGGTGTGCATCCCCACCGGGGACGGCGTGTTGGAGCTGGGATCTCCGGACATGGTGGGACAGAACTGGGAACTGGTGCAGCAGGTCAACGACTTTTTGGGGTCCGACCTCGGCGGCGGCATCGGGGAGGTGCCCTCCATCCCTGCAGCCACGGCCAAGGCCCAGAACGTGGGCGTCGTGGCCATGGGACTGTCGTCGTCTCTGGACTCGGAACACTCGGACGCCGAGAGGGCTCTTCTGCCCGGACGGCGGCAGCCGAAGAGGCGGGGGAGGAAGCCCGGGAGCGGCCGCGAGGTGCCGCTGAACCACGTCGAGGCGGAGAGGCAGAGGAGGGAGAAGCTGAACCACCGGTTCTACGCCCTCCGCTCCGTCGTCCCCAACGTCTCCAAGATGGACAAGGCATCGCTGCTGGCCGACGCCGTCTCCTACATCAAGGACCTGCGTGCCAGGGTGGAGGCGCTGGAGGCCGAATCGAAGCCCAGGAGGGGCACCATCAGAGCGGCCTCTTCCTCCACCACAACCGCCGTCTGCGACTCCCGCAACGGAGGAGCAGCACCGGACGGTATGGAGCTGGAGGTGAGGATGATGGGGGTGGAAGCACTGATCCGGGCGACGTCGGAGAGCCTGCACCATCCCTGGGCAAGTCTGATGGAGGCGCTGCGTGACCTCGACCTGCGGGTGCACCACGCGAGCATGTCCATGGTGAAAGGCATCATGCTGCAGGACGTGGTGGTCAGGGTTCCAGCGCGGTTGCAGAGGGAGGAGACCTTGAAGGCTGCCCTCCTCTCACAGCTCTTTACGACTAGCTAGGTAGCCAAGGGATTAATCCCCTTCTTCTCCATTCTCTCTCTCTCTCTCTCTCTCTCTCTCTCTCTCTCTCTCTCTCTCTCTCTCTCTCACGCACGCACCCCCTGCTGAACTCTGTATATATGGACTATGGTATCAGAGTGGTGGAGGTCGCCCATGAACAAATGGCTTATCACAGAAATGGAAGCTAGCTCCTCCCCTTGGTGATGAACTAAAAGGATCGTCATATTTGCTTGATCAACAGCGATCGTCGTGTTCGTCTTAATTAGCATGAACCACATCGATCGAGATCTTCATGTTCTCTGACCTTCTACAGCAGATCCTGGTACATTTATATAGTGCGCGCGTGAGTGCGAGGTCGATAACTTGGAGGATCTGAGATTCTGATCTGGTCTGCGCAAGCATTCCTCTTTTCTGTTTTCTTCCCTCGACCAAAACTATTGGGGTGCTGTGCGCCTGCCTCTCCCAGGAAGGAGCTAGCTAGCTTTTAAAGGTTTGCTAAGATTTGCATGAGATCAAGAATGGAGATCTAGCGCAGCCGCAAGCGTGTCCAACCTGTGAATAGATCTGGCCGTCTCCGGCCGGCGAGAACTGATATCGATCCAGATGGAAATTAACTTGTCTATAGTAAGTAATTATAATAAGCTGCAAGGAAATATGATCAAATAATTCCTTTCTTCTTATCCAGTACTACTGGATGCCGGAAAAACTTAACATCGCCGGCAGTGTTTGCCAATACCCATCTCCGGCCCCCAGCAGATGCTGACAAACCCTGCATTGTCCACTTCTTAAGAACATTTTTCGCCTCTTTCAGACAAGAAAATATAGCATACGTTTTGTTCCACCACTGTGGCGCGACGCGGTCCGTCGCCACGCCAGCACTGTCCTTCTCAACCCACCCCTCCTCCATCTGCCTTCTCCCATGCGCGAAGGTAACCATGTGGAATTATGAGACCTAGCTGCTCAGTAACCTAAAGTGTTAAATTAAGGGTCCATCATGTAAAATATTTTTATTAGAACATAGTTTTTCATGAAATAATTTTTACATCAAAATAAAAATCGTAGTTGTCTATTTGGTTCTTAGGTAAATATTTTTACTTACTGGTTATTTGTGTAAATAGAAGATTAAAAAAAATATGAAAAATCAACAGTATTAAATATAAATTTTTATTAGAGAGTTGTATTGAAGCACATGGGTTATTATGGTCCACTCCAATGAGAGGGGACCACATACCCTTAATGTACTATTCATCAAAATTTTTTATTTTACTTTATTTTTATTTTTGATATTTTTTAAAAAATAAAAAATAGTGAAAAATAAATAATTTTGACAAAGATAATTTAAATTAGGAGAAATAAAATAAAAAATATAATTTGAATGAATAGTGTTCTACGGATATTTTAATAAAAATTAAAAATTAAAATAAAAAATAATTAGATTTGACAAAGATGACTTAAATGAAGGGAAAAAATAAAAAAACAAACTTAAATAAATAGTGCTAACAAGGTTGGCACTGTGGTTTTTGGCTTAAAACGGAAGAAGGGTAAGAGGCGGGAAAATGGCCTCCGTAATTTTGCGGCGGATGCCAAAAACTGGAATTTTAAAGATGAAATTTTACATATTTTAGTTTTTAAGAATACCAAATGACTTAAAACATGAAATTTTCCTTGAAAAGATTTTCATGGGTGAAATTTTACGTTTGACCAAACAGATTCTAAGTTTCCAACTAGCTACAACCCAATATTTAGCTAGGTATCTTCCCGTCGAACCAATCAATAGGTAATTAAATCTACTCTAATATCATGTCAAAAGTTCAAATTCTAACTAAAACTTAAGCATTAGGTTGAGGGAACTCTTATGAAAACTCTTCCAAATTTTTAATATAGAACTAATTAAACCACAATACTTGTTATGGTTAGTCTCATGTCAAGTTTTTCAAATTATTGTATATATATATATATATATATATATATATATATAATATATATGTGTGTGTGTGTGTGCGCGCACGCATGTGAGAGATTCCTTCAACTCAATATATATCCGAATTTGGATTAGAGTTTGAACCTAACTTCATGATATTAGAGCTAGTTATTCTAAGTCATAGCCCAAAGTCAGAGCGGGGGAGGATGTTGTGATTAATTAATCTCTTATTATTTATCTGGTATATATGTGAGGGATTCTTTCAACTCAATATCTGAGTTTTGCGTTAGAGTTCGTGCCTAACAACAATACGGAACAACAGTTGTTTTTTCACATATATATAAGGATATAGTTACTATATATGACATGACTTGTTCAAATTTTTATTGATGTTTTCAAAAAAATATAAAACTTGCAAATTATCTTATCATATATATAGTATATATACTGTCTTATGATCTTTATGTATTCAAATAAAATATGTTATAGTGAGAAAAAATTAGTGCTAATTCGATGGAGATGGGTACCTATCCGGGCCTCACTGGCCCCTCACATACGAGTTACCTCACTTAAGACGTACGTATGGAAGCGGCTACCAACGGACAACTCGGGGACCCTCTTCAGAGGTGGTCTCCATCGTGGACACATATATGGGATTCCTTCACTCCCCTAAAGGCTAAACCCTAAATAGAATCCATCTATTAAACGTGGAGATAGACAGAAACGGGCGGCCCGGGATCTATACATAGAGAAGCCCTAGTCCAAAAGAGATGATGGGGATGGGCCAAGTTGTGTGCATGATCTGGTTGTGTCAGGGTCTGATCATTAATTAGTATAATAAACATTAATATTTGGACTATAATCTCAACTCAATCTTGGGTTAACATATATTATATATCATCAATTAATCTCCTAGTACTCCACTTGAGTTAGATATGGTGGATCGAATAGAGTACTTATAATTAGGTGGGTTAGATCGCATTGAGGTGGATCTTTCGCGTTAAAATTAATGAACCAACCCAAAATTAATTAATGTAATCATGAAACTTATGATCCTAATCCTCTTATATATATATGGGTCAGATTAAGTTAAGCCGGCTCTACAGTTATTGGAATATTGGAATATTGTACAAACTAGTTTGTTTGTATATACAGCGACATCGTACTCCGCGAAGTTTGTGGCATTGACTGGTATGGCCAATTCCCATGGTTTTGTTCCCCATATTTCTCGTTTCAAAGACATGTCATATTGGCATCGCTGTTGTTTGGGATAAGTTATATCGGATAGAGTATTCTTGGATAAGTACATCTAGATCCACCTTAATTTCCTCATTTGATCATATCAATATTGGACTTATTCTGGTTAATTAATTAGGTGCGGATAAAGATTTCAAATAAATCACTTAGATACGATATTCACATGTGCGTACGGATCGAGTTTATCCGGGTTAAGGCAAGGATTTCTTATCCCCATTTTCAAAAAAAGGTAATATATAATTTCGATAACAATCTTGGAGAGGGGAGGGAAATTTTCAATTCTTAGGACCAAATTGTAAGACTGAAATGTTACCAAATTCAGCTCAAAATTAAGGCAAAAGTTTAATTTTTAAATAGGAGTTTGTGTACTGAAGTCCGGTTATCAAACAGGACTTATATGAAGCGCCAACGAGTACTTGATCTGCCAGCCCAAGAGGAGGGCCCCTATCCCAACGTCGATGTTAGGAGGACAACTCAGGTGGCAAGAGTAACCTCTCGAGATAACATCTCAGAACCTGTAATAGTGGGAAGTTAGATAAGCCCACACTTCACGCTTACCCCGACAGACCCTAGTCCAACAACTAGCCCTACAGTCAATATATCGTCCAACAAATTCTTAAGCCAGCAGAGCTTTAGCTCCATGAAAATAAAGTGGCAGACACTCTTGCCTAATGATGCTGACCAACGGAAAGCAAAATTTCAGACCCTAATGACGTTTGCTTATGTTGAGTAACACTTCACATGTACGTGCACCAGAGTGACATGGCCTGCATCATTCCTGCAAACTAATTGGCATCAACACAAAGACATGGTGTGGCGGATCTAGAAACTTTTTCAGGGGGAGCAACATATACATATCTTAACTGACGTCGACCTCCACAGTGTCAATGAAGCCACTTGGAAACACCACTGACAAGGTGTTCAGCACGGCCTCCTCCATCGCGGTCCATTGATCTCGACATTTGTATTACCGTCTTCTGCGTCAGATAATTAAAAAAAAAGAATGAAACATGTTAATCGAAAAGAAGAAAAAAAACTTGATCAAGTGGGCAGCTGTTGACGCACCTAGAGAGATATGTAGTCTACTTATCGCTCTCTTCCCTCCGTTCATATGCAGCGTGCTGCATAAGGGGCGTAACGTCGAAACTGGAAGAAGAAAAAATAAACGGGAAGGGAAGATGTCACGTCGAAAAGTGAAACAGTGGAGGTCGAGTTAGGGGGGTGGGGGTTGAAAATTTTTTCAAATTGGAAGTCGAGGAGCCGTAAAGCCATTGGGGTCTGAGATATTAAAAATTTTATAAAATTTGAAAGACAATGGCACTGTAAATAGCAGGGAATCTAGGGTATATTAAAAACTTTTAAGTTTCAGTGGGGGCAGTGACCCCCACTGCCCCCACTGTAGATCCACCACTGATGGTGTGTACGAACGACGGAAATATGTTGAGTCCTATGTACAGAGAGTTTCATCGTGAGCAGAACAGAGACCCATGACCATGGTCATACCTGCAGCTATGTTGCACGAGACCAATAGAGAGACTTGACCCACATAAAATCTAGAAGAAGTCTTTCGGCTAGAGTTATGTGAACATTTTACTAATCCACCAACTTTGGATTAGAAAGTGATCTGAATTTTGTTCACCCTCTTACTCCAACTCTTATCAGGATCTGACTTAGGCATATCAGACGGTTATTCGTGAGATCTCAATCTCAAGATCCTAACCCTAATCCTATGCTTCTCCTTGTAGGTTCTCCTCTCACAACCTCAAGTTGTTGTCTTGGGACGAGCATAGAATAAAACATAAAAAAATTCGAGTAAGAAGATATACAAATTAGATAAAATAGATGGGGGCCAAATTGGAAGTTTAAAAAAAATAATAATACAAATAATAAATATCTTATTATAATAAATAAAGAGAGAAAAAATATATGAGTTCATAACGTGGGTTCGCCCAACTTCCTAATCTTCCTAAGTCATCTAAAGATCAGATCTGCTTCAGATTAAAGATCTAATTTCTCCATGTCTACTCGAGCACTTATCCCTAGATCAAAGCTAACGTTCAGTGTATAGTGGCTTGTTCTTAGGTTTAGGTTTTATAACTTTTAACTTGTGTGAATAGAAACATTGTCCAACATGTCCATGTGGATTTTTATATGACCCTTCTTCATATATAACAAAATCCATACCAAAAAAATTTATACACTTCCTAGGAATTAAGGAGCCCTAGGTCCAAACTAATCGTTTATTAATTAAGGTAAAACTAGCAGCTCAATAATGGTAAAAAAAAATTGTATTTAAGAAATCAAATATGATCAGGAGGACACTCCAATATTGAGAGTTCTTCATACTAGGGAAACTTCTTAGTAATTCTTGATCTAAGGGTTCTTTTGGTTTGTTGTAAAATATATTTATTGGAAAAGAAAATTTCAAGAAAAAGCCTTCACAGGAAAAAAAATGTATAATTGACCATTTAATATCCACATAAATGATTTGTTTGAAAAGATTTTTTGTATTTATTTTTTAGTAAAATACTTTTTTAAGAAATATTTAAAAAATCTCGAGCACAATGGCTGTAGATTTAAGTGGCGTTTGATAAATCTTATTGATGCCTATTATCTCAAGACCGACGCAGGTCATTGGCGTCAGTTGCCAAGCGTAGGGCGTCGAATGCCAGCCATCACCGCCGACGGCTGTAGGGTTTCAGGTGTCGACCGTCAAGCACCAGACGTCTGTTGCCGGTCGTCGGGCTCCAAACATCGGGTATTAGGAATGAGAGTAGAGACTGTAATTTCATTTATGAAAATCTTATATGAAAAAAAAATTTAAGAAAAATGACTTATGAGATCTTATCAAAGATGTCAAAATTTATAAATTTTAGGTAAAAAAAATTCATAAATTAGTTTTTCAGAGTACCAAATAATTATATAAAAAATTTTCTGAAAATATTTTCTTACATCAGATTTTATGTTGAACCAAACAGATCCTAAGTCGGTGGTCAAAGGAAAAGAAAAAATTAAAACCTGATACCTAAGATCGATGTCATTTCACATAAAATTACAGGAATTTTAATGTATACATTTCTCATGTGAAAAAAAAATAATTATCACTTGAGTCCCCATACTAAACTTCCATCAAAATATGCATGAAATGTTTCTTTTTCCTTCTACATAACTCTCCCAGAGGTTTAAGAAAGAACATCTCACTTTTCCTTTTTTGACACACCCATCAAGTTAACATCCCTAAAAGATAAGTCTCAATATATACTGATTATATTTTCAAAAGTGCAATATATATGTACACTTTTCATGGCTCCCATTGAATAAGCACAATGCACCACAAGTGCCATAACTTCTCTGACTAATAAGGACCTACGGATGTATTTATTATACTTTTAAGTGCACAATTAATATTTCTTTTTTTAAGTTACCTTCTCATAAAGACTATTGACACTATATATACATGAGAATTCTTTATTGCAAGTCACAGAGGGCAATAAAGATGATACGAATTATTTTAAAAATAATCTTATTAGTTGAGATTTTGACATAATTTTTCTCTCACTTTCTCTCTCTTTCAATTAATAAGATTGTTGGAAAAAGTAATTTGTATCATTTTTATTACAAAATATGAAGAATAATACATATTTCTCTATATATAAAACATATATTTATCGATTACAAATTAGTATGAAAAAAAAAACAGTATGGCAGATAGGCTACTATCTCCATGTAATGAATAATTGTTCATAATAAGAAAAATATGCATGCAAATATTAACATAAAAATAAGTTTTAAGAGGAAAAGGAGGTCCTTATAAGCTACCCCACCGGCGACCGACAAATCTGTGTGCGGTTTTCCGCTGTTCCACACCACCTGGTTTTCCCATTACGGACAAATCACGTTTGGCCCCAGAAGTTGCCAACCTTAAAAATTGCGACATGTGCATAGCGTGGGTAAAAACGGGGCGTACGTCAGCCAGCTAGTGGTGGACCCCACCCACTCCCCCCCCCCCCCCGCTCCACCCCACCCCACCCACCCCACCCAATTAAATGTGTGGTCGTGACGTCTTCACCATCTCTGCTTACCAGCTCCTCTTGGGTCAAATAATTGCGGACGTTGCTGGGGCTGGTACCGTGATATTTTTAAAACACGTGTACGGTGTCGAGGACATGCCCTAATGCCCTTACTGTTCATCGCTTTTGTTTTTTTCTTTTTTTTCTTTTCTTTGAGACAGAAAATAGTCTTATTATTGAATAAGGAACACTTGTCTACTATACTCCTACTTAAAAGGACGTAGGGCGCGTAATATACAAGGTTCGTTGTATCGTTCGAATCGATCGTATCACATTTTCCGTGGTACGGTACGTATCGTACTGTACCGCTGAGATACGGTGGGAAAATGGTTTGTTTAAATTTTTTTTTAGTTTTATGATTTGATGAATATTTAAAATGAGCAAACCTCAAAAGAAGACTCTCCATCCAAACTCAAGATAGACTTTCCATCTCTTCTCATGCATGTACCCTTTCTCTCTCATATCCTCCAGAATTATTAGAGATATCACATCTTCTACAGCCTGAAAAGGGGCTGATATGCTCACAAGATCTTCATCAAAGTTATTCTATTCTTCTTCAGTTTCGTCTTCGAAGTGGAATCACCTCAATTGATGGTTTGTGCCCAAAGTTATAGCAGATTATTCTTCACATTCTCTCACATATCATGATCTACATATACATGATTATCATGCCTTCCACATCTCAAACGAGGGCATATCTCTTCGAGACTTCTTCATGAAAGTTGTTCCCCACGATTTTCTCTACGAGCTCCAACTAGAATCACATCAAATGAAAGTATGTGCTTAAAGATACAGTGGATTATTCTTGATCTTCTCTCTCATATCGCGATCCAAACTAGCAGTGAATGCGGCTTCTCTACAGCCTGAACGAGGGTGATCCAATCTTTGGGCTCTTCATGAAAGTTGTTCATGATATGACCAATGTATTCCATTAGGTCAACGTCAAGAATCTGAAAATAGAAACAAAACTATAACGTCTTAAAATTTATAATAAAATATTAATATGACATTAAGAAATTAAAAGAGATAGTAAATTATACGTAAGATATGATCACTTATATAAAACATAATTATCTTTAATTTTAGAATATTTTTATATTATTAATATAATTCTGGTATTATCTTTGATTATGTGCACTTCAACGGGACGACATTCGGTTCCAAAAATAAAGTCAAACCTGAAGTCATCATAATTACTAGAAAAATGTACTGATTCTAAAAATATAAATATCAGAAATTATTGATACATAGATGTTGAGATTAAGTCGACCTAATAATTTTTAGACAATTTTTACTTGACAAAAAATTAATTAAAAAATAAAACTATAATTACTATAATTTGTATCATCTCTTAATTAACTTATGTTTGAAATTTTATCTCAATTAGACATCATTTAGACCTTTTAAGTGCACACAGAGTTTGTCGCGGTACGATGAACCCTCTGTGCACTTCAACATGACGATATTTGGTTCCGAAAATAAAGTTAAATCTGAAGTCATCATAATTACTAGAAAAATATATTGATTCTAAAAATATAAATATCATGAGTTATTGATGCATAGATGTTGAGATTAAATCGACCTAATGATTTTTAGGCCAATTTTTACTTGACAAAAAATTAATTCAAAAAAGTAAAATAAAATTACTATAATTTGTATCATATCTTAATTAACTTATGTTTGAAATTTATCTCAATTAGACATCATTTAGATTCCTTAGATGTTGAGATTAAGTCAATCTAATGATTTTTTGGACAATTTTTACTTGACAAAAAATTAATTTAAAAAATTAAACTAAAATTAATATAATTTATATCATCTCTTAATTAACTTATGTTTAAATTTTTATCTCAATTAGACACCATTTAAATCCCTTAGATACACCGAATGTGAGAGAAGAAGTTAAAAAAAAAATCTACCACGGACCGGACCGATACGGTCCGTGGCATACCGCGGCGTGCCGCTGCGGCACGCCCAGGTCACCCCAATGGGGTGATCCGACCGTGCCATGGCTCGGATGAGCACGGTGCGGTATGGCCAAACCGCACCGGTACAGTGCGGTTTGACCAACCGGGGTAATATATGGGTGTAGTATAATTATTAGGATATTTTGAAAAAATAAATAAATAAATAAACATAATATGTTCGAATAAAAGAAAATATGTAGCTTGACTAAAAGTTAATTATTCTACTTAGAATAATTGATTTTGTTATCTAAATTTTTTTAAATATTGTCAACTATTTTACCTAATTTTTTCTCTACATTTTAATTAATTAAAACAAGATTATGATCACTACAGTAAAAGATTTATTTTGAGACATACTACTTATAAGAAACAAATCTTTTGATTGATCAACATATGTTTATCTTTTAAATTGTCAATAACTTTTCTGGTAACAAGATATCTATGATTATTTGTGCTTGTTATGGTTATTTGATAACCTAAAAAAATATAATATACTTATAAATGTAACACTTGAAATGTAAAATTTTCATAAAATGGATAATATGTAAGAACATTTGAATTTTATCCTTGTTTTCATAATATACTCCAATGCTTTATAATAATCAAATGTCCATGTATATGGTGTCGTGCACGGTGGACGGGATTCGATCTTTACAGGATGTAGGGGATCGCCCATGGGTGGTCCTCTTAAGCACGCTAGTGTCATGGCGTTTCTGGGCTTATTAAATCCAAGGAATCTCTTCTCAGTTCGATCTGTTGACCAGTCATTGTCTAAAAAAAAAACTATGTATATATATATATATATATAATAGTATTTTTAACAAATATATATATTATTAGGTAAATGTAAAAAGATTCAATAAAAATTATATATTGGTTTTGAGTAAGAAGTAATTGATTACATATTAATAATTAGATTTTTAAGTACATTTCAAGATAAAGATAAAAGAATGAACTCAAATAAAAACATAACAACATGTTTGACGAAATAAAAAACTTTAAATGTGTATTGTTATGGATTCTCTACTTTACATATAGAATTAAGTTTTTAACATAACTGATTGGTCTGGACACGACCACTTGACCTGTCGCGTTCTTGTTGAACGCGTTGGTGTGGTCCGTCGCGATTCTGTGTACGGTTTAGTGTGGTCTTTGTCGCGACGTATCGTTGCATCGCAATTTGCTCTTTGACTGTCAGTGTTGACCGTTTTGCCTAAAGGCGACGTATCGGGCCGTCGTGATATGGTCGCGACACTGGGCCCTGTCGCGTTAGGCCTTGAATCGCGTCGGGGTAGCTAGGTCGTCGCGTTCTTAAAGGCGACGTATGTGTCCATCGCGATTGGCTTCCGAGGTGTGTTTGTAGTGGTTGGGCTATGATGGTCCTATGTAGACCTAGCCTTGGCTATTTAAGGTTGTTTTAAGTTATTCTAATATGGTTTATGTTAGTAAAACATGTTATAGGCTTAATGGTTTGGATCATGATTAGTTAATGAAGTTAGTTAATTGTGTTATTATGTTAATTATGTGGTTAATGTGCATTGTGGTTTGGTGTTGCTATGGAGGTCATAAGATGACCAATGACAGGCAAGATTATTACGTGTTTATGTGGTTCATGTGTATATAGGTGTATGGCTGCTTGGAGGTCACATGTGACCCGTGACGAGCTAATTAAGGTATAGGTACCATGGTATAAGTTTTACAGTTATGTTAAATGACCGGTATGGTTTGTGTGTTTGCCGAGTTTGGTGATCCGACGTCTATTCCGGAATGCCTCTCCAGTCGGATATCCCAGGTTCTGTGTGAGCCAGGCACGTTGTGCTCAGGTCGTGTCCCGGTACTGTGTGTACCATTGAGGTATATGTCGTCTTCCTGGACACCCTCACTTTTGTGTTTGAGTTGTACGTCTAGCTGATGGAAAGACGACAGAGGCCAGCGACTCGTGTTTATGGGTGTGCAGTCGCTTGCAGCGCGCTCGTGGTTGGAGGTACGGACACCATTAGACGTACTGGTCCCCAGCTAGTCTTGTGTTTCCAGTGCCTCACTTTAGAGAGCTCGGGACAGAGTCTCTAAAGGTGCCAGGCATGGGTTTGTGGCTGTGTGGTCGGCAGGTGTGGTGTTGGTTGGTCTCCACTGTTCTTTAGCTTTACTGTGTGATTGTGGAGCGGCAGTTGGACTTTTCGTCTGTGACTGCGAGACTGAGAGGTAGTTCTTGTGTTGTGTTGTTCGAATTAGATACTGGCGTCATGAACTAGTAATCTGTTCCCATATGGTGGCGTCGCTCTTTCCAACTCGTGCTTTGCCAGTGGTTTTGTCTTGTGAATGGTGATTCACCGATTGCGGTTTGACTCGCTGTGGTGTGTTGTGTTGGCGACACCGTTGTGTTGCAATTTTGTGGTGGTACCTTGTGGTGGTAGATACATGTACCCTTCGTGGGTAACCGTTTGTCGTGGTATGCTGTGTACCAGCCTTTCTAGGTGTTGAGGTGGAGCTATGCTCCATGGAGGTCGTGTAGTAGGACCTTTCACTTGTTGTGTTATACCCTTTTGAGGGTAGTCTTCCGGGGTGTTCGTTGTTTTAGGGTATAGTGGACTAGCTCCTTGTTGGCAGTCATGTTACCCTTGTGTTTGTGGTTCTCCTGTGAGGCTTGTAGCCTAGACATTGATGTTCTTGTTATGGACTGGTGTTTCTGTACTAGTTCTGTTGGTTTCTTTAATTTCTATAGACTGTGTTAGTGTCATGCCCTGCCAATTTAGCAGCGAAATATATAAATCAGGGAGGCATGAACAACGTGTATGGTAATGTAAATTGCGCATACATTCGTAAATATCAGAGCAACTAATGATCAATAATTGTAATAAAATTCATCATTTTATTGATAATTCATCTAAACTATTACAACCACTAATTCAGAGCCAAAACATAGGGCTCAATGATATTACTACATTGGAAAAAAAATCTAAAGCAAATATCGAACTAGACTCTAAGGTACTAAGAACATTCTATCGCTATGACTTCAGGACGCTCATCACTCCAGTCCAATCCCGTTGATGTGTGTAAGGTCATCACCTGACTTACCTGAAACACATATAACAAATAACAAAGGGTGAGCGATAACGCTCAGTAGGACTTAATATCTCGTGTAAACAAGCATGCTTTAAGTGATTAATGTCTTGTAACGCAGGTTAACTAGAGAGAACGATCATATATAGTCAAGAGAGTAATAGTACAAGATAACAAGTGAACGATATTACATTTCGCAAGAGTATTGCAAAATTAGGATGACAACATAACGAGATAGCGTGTAACAAGATAGTGTATAACAAGACAGCGTGTATCAAAATGACATGTAATAGGATAGCTTGTATCAAGGTGGCGTGTAACGAGATAGCTTGTATATCAAGATAGCGTGTAACGAGATTGCATGTAAGGAGATAGCGTGTAAAGAGATAACATGTAATGAGATAACGTATATGGTTGCACCACGGTGCACTAGTCGAGTACGGCAATAGTCACTTTGGGACAGTAGCCTTTTAACGATAGTACATTACGTCTGAACTCCTCAGACTAATGTTATAACAGTCAGTGCTAGCACACTAATAGCACAGAACTGGTACAATATGTCTGAACTCCTCAGACTAATTAAATATCTAGCCAATGTCAAGATAGTCAGAACCGGTGCAATGCAGAACACCGTCAATAGCCCCTGCAGGTATTTTCGGGTGGCTCTCTGCCCCCAGGACTAGATTGGAGCCCCTCGGACACTCTCCGTGCCCTGCACACTAAGCATTCAAGTCAGTAGGGTCACCGGACCCATATTATGGCGCTAGACAGTCATGTATAGTACAAGCAATGGGAGCCGCAACAGCTCAAGAGTCTCAAGATAGTACTAGATGAATAGACGAGATAGTAGAGTGAACGTGAATAGATGAGAGTACCAGGATAGTAGATGAGATAGGGGTATAATCGTAAAACAACGTTAAACCACGATAGTAACGGTTGCACAGCACCAGGTCGGGTACCGGCAGTCTGGTAGAAGTCACATCCGCCCTACTAGTCGTGCTGTGTACACGAGCCAGGCGGTCCGGCGTGATCACAAGATAAGAGAGATCTCACTAAGGCCGTTTGGATCGTACTGATCCCTAAGAGTGTAACGGGATTTAAAGGTACAACCAGCTCGTCGGCAATGGACGTGCGTCAAAGTCAAGAAGACTTACGGAGGCCTTGACAAGGAGTCTCTAGTCCAGTCGAGAGTATTCCCGATGGAGAGGTGGTCCAAGTCAAGAGAAAGTGTGTAAAAAATAGGTCTGTCGTACCTCGAGTGCTCGAAGCCGAGGGAAAACGGTAACGATGTACAATCACGCTAATAAAGCGAAGACATGTGTCATTTAAATAATAGGGAAAATTAGGTAATTAATTTCACTTAATTACCAGATACATTATTGAGTAACTTAATAGGGTCAAATGGCAATAAATAATGTTTAGTGTGCAAGTGTAAAGAAATCATGAGAATAGAATAAGTCGTGCTCATGGCTTTTAAATTAATAAGAATTATTTAAATATGATTAAATAAAAATATTCAGGCATTTATTAAGCTTAACAGTAAATGGTTTAACTTGTACAAGGGTTATATGACAAATAAAGCAGGGTATATGCACAATATAAGGTTCTATCCGAAATTGTAAAGAGGCGACGAGGTGACCTGTCGCGATCAAGTCGCGACGGGGCGCTCGGTCGCGTTAGTCAGAGTATCGCGACGGGGTCACGGACGCGATTACTGTCGCGGTCGCCGGCCCGGCGCGCGACAGCGGCTTGCGCTAGAATCGCGGCGGCACAGGCAGCCGCGTTCTGAACGCGTCGCCTTAGCCGGCCGCGACCTCCCAATATCGCGGCGGGTCGCGTCGCCGCGGTATCAGGGATGTCTGGCCTTTTTCTCTTTTTCTCTGGGTGGACCCTTCTTGACACAAGGTCATCCTAAATTC
Organism: Colocasia esculenta; assembly: GCA_014218235.1. Taxonomy (NCBI): domain Eukaryota; kingdom Viridiplantae; phylum Streptophyta; class Magnoliopsida; order Alismatales; family Araceae; genus Colocasia; species Colocasia esculenta. The sequence goes on from CM024758.1 coordinate 5,710,927, forward strand.
AGTATAAAATCGCACGGTGATCCAAAAAGCACGAAACTAGTTTTAAACAAAAGTAGACATGTATATCTATCAACATGCACGATTAATTTAAAAATAGACAAGATTTAGAATGCATTGATCAGGTTACTTTTTGGTGACTTAAACAGGCGCAGTCAGGGTTCAGCGAATTTATTAGAGGTGTATACATGATGAAAAATTACGAAATCAAAGGCATTCAAAAGTTAACAGGATGTAGTATTTATGATAATTTTATCATGATCTGGGATCAAGTATAAACGGGGTTCACAAGCAATCATGAAGGGTCAGGTGCATGTATCTGACAGAGTTTCAAAGAATTAATTCTCCCTCATGGGAGATCAAAATAGAACGAAACTAAGGGCGTTTGAAAGCTATTGCACTGTAGTATCATTGAGAATTTTCTCATAGCATGGGAACAAGTACGTACAGGGAATTAGAGAAAACATGAGATTTGAGTTCATGGTAACAGCATGATTTCATGAATTAAATTCGCCCAAATGGATGAGCGGAATACAACGAAATCATAGGGCTTTTGAAGAGGTACATGAAGTCTACCTAGGGTAATTATTTCACGATTTTAGCTTGAGATATTGTCTACCTTTCGTTGCAAGATTGAAAAGCTAGGGTTTTTAGACGAAGACGGGGTGAAATCCTTTGCTCCAAGCTCCTTCCACCTTGCTCCTTCGTTCTCCAGCCTCTCCCTTCATCTCCCAAAGTCTAAGCACGAAAATGAGGGTTGATAAGGTTGGATTAGGGTGTATATGGTTGCTACAAGAGTCCATCCTCTCTAAAACTCTTCCTACTTCTTCCAACTCTTTAATTTCTTTATTTATCCCCTTATTTCTTACATTATCCCACCTAATAGGATAGATGAGAGGTCTAATTTCGTGGGTAATGATTTAGGATAGGTCTAGGACTCTTATAGAGACATTTATAAGCTAGTTTAGTCATTATCTTATCCCTTTTTAATTTATTTAAATATTAACTCCGAATTTACACATTTATCTCCCATATTCTAGCATTAATCCACTAATTGGCTTAGGGAGAGATCTAATTTCATGGCTAATGTGTTAGGATGGGATGTGGACTCTTTTTAAGATAAGTAAGAGTTAAAATAATCATTATCTTAACTCTTTTTCTATTTATTACTATTTTTAGGTACGAATTTAGACTAATTACTTCCCATCTCATGATGGGCTCTTCTCATTTGGGCCCAACAATTCCTATTAGGTCCATTAACTAAACCCATTACTAATTTAACTTAATGGGTATTGATTTAGTTTCCAATCATTCACCATTTATCCTTATGTAAATCTATTTATCACACTTATTCAAGTAATTTTATATTTTTAAATTGAATAAATATTATTCATGACAATATTTCTAATATTCATCATTTGGGCAATTACTCTTGGCCCAATAACTCATGTGAGCTTATTTGTACAACTCATGTACTTACTTTACTTATTAGATTTTTAATTATCCTTTTATTAGATAATTTATTCATGGGCCAAGATTGTCCATTGGTCCAAATATCATAATGGGCTATCATCCATATTATTTAAAGTCTACCCACATGTTTACTTTTATTTATAATCCACTTTAGTTCATAAAATAATGAGTTCTTCGACTTATTCCTTAATTATGCTAAAAAGTCGCATAATTCTTAAACTAAGTCCAAACGATTTTTCTATGCCCAAATTTCATGGTGGGTCATTAGAGAACATTATTTAAAGTATAACTACTATTTTTACGAAATTTTTATAGGGGTTTATACGCATGCAATAATGATGCGTACCGTTTTAACTGGTTGAATTTATTAATCGATAAAATTTCAATTTATCCATAATTTTTAATTAATAGATTTTCTAGGGTACTACAGTTAGATAGTGAGTTGTATTTAATTACACTTTAATTGTATTTAATCCGATTATGTTGTGATTTGGTTGTTGGTGTTGCCAGTGAGACCCTTTGCGGTTGAGGTCTCTTCAGTTTTCAGTTATTATTTTTGGGAGGTCCTTGTTGAGCCTGTGACTTGTTGAGGCTCACTCTCTTACAGTTCTTTTCAGGTGCTGACCGTGTGTTGGCTTGCAGTGGCGTTTGTGGCAGACTTGTACCACCAGCAGTTGAGTCGTAATTATGTCTAGTGTGAGTTTTGCTCCCTCGGGATATGCCTCAGGTAGTTATATTTGTTTTCTCTTGGACATGTAATAAGGTGTTGGGACAATGTAAATAGTAGAAATGAGTATAAATATATGTACTTTCTTGTGGTTTATACTCTTGTGGTTGTCTTTTATATTCTTACTGGACAATTGTGTGAGTTATCCCTTACGAGACTTTGGTCCGATCGCGGGAGGCGGACTTGGATATGGAGTCTTATTGGGCATAAATATTCAAGGTCGTCACAGAGAGAGAGAATAATGGCTTAGAGAAATACTCAAGAGAAGAGTTTTAGAGTCTCTTTTCACTCATACTTGTGAGGACTGGGACTTTGTATAAGCAGTGGACGATCACTTCTTTGTAACTCTTTGGGGAGCAATTAAGCATTGAGGGTTATTATGGTTGCGATCGTGGGTTATTGGCCTTTATTGTCCATAATGTTTGCTCTTTATGGAGGTTTTAATGGGGCTATTACAGGGAGTTACCCCATCGATTATGGGAGAATCTTTGGGGTTGCCCACGTCACGCTATTATCTCAACCCTTGGGTACGTGATCTCAAGAAAGTCTATCTCGACCCCATGCTCCTTATCTGGGGAAAGCTTATCTCGAACCCCAGCATCGTATCTAGGGAAAGCCTATCTTGGTCTCCAGTACTTTATCCAGGGAAAGTCTATCTCAACCCCCGACACCTTATTCAAGAAAAGTTTATCTCGTTCTCGACCCCCAGCATCGTATCTAGGGAAAGCCTATCTTGGTCTCCAGTACTTTATCCAGGGAAAGCCTATCTCAACCCCCTGACACCTTATCCAAGAAAAGCCTATCTCTTCCCCCAAGTACCTTATTTAGGAAAGCCTATCTCGTTCTCTAGCTCTTTATGCAGGGAAAATAAATCTCGGCCCTTGGGCACCTTATCCCAGGAAAGCCTATTGAAGTCCCGACAATAGGAGAATGGAGGAGGAGAATTTTTTTCTACCTGATCCATGGATTTAAATTCTCATAAATATGAAGACAGTTATACCAAATGACATGAGCAACCCCAAGGATTCTCCCATAATTTCGGTTTTAAGTCTAAAACCATCAAAATAAGCTATTTTGTTATTGTAATTGGGCTTTTTTAGATGAAATGGGGGGTGCTTAGGCCTGGCCCAGCCCGTAGATACAAATGGACCTGGCCCAGTTCACAACTGGTTTCCACGGCCTCGCCTTCCTGTGATCATGGGCTGCCAGTTAGAGGTATAAATGGATCTTATTGATCAAAATTCGAATCCGTTAACAGGAAGATCCGAAACTGAGTTCAGTGACAATTGTGCTTCCGGTGCGAACCCAAATTAAGGAACAAAACTCGGGCCGGATCTAACTTTGGGCCTTTTAATATAATGGGCCAAGAAATGTTCGGCCCATCGAACCTTGACAGGCCTAATCTGAACTTAATCTTTGGTCTTCTTGGACACTTCAGTTTAACTTTGTTAATGGTCCAAAGAAGGGAACCCAGGTTTAAAAAAGAATTTAAGAAAGACAGAAATTTGAAGATTGTGGTCCCTAGTTAAACGACATATTATTTTCATCATTTTAGGTCAATTAAAAAAAACCAAAATTGTATATTATTTTTAAAGAAAATTTTCAACTATCAATCGGACACTTAAATTAGTTTTAAAAAAATAAAAGAAAAATACATCAAAAGGCAATGCGCTAGTCTAATACACTATCACAAAAATATGCAAGAAACATAAGTAGCAAAATTCCAATAATACAATAGTATGAACATCACTATCTTGAACTATCTTTCAAGATACAAATTGGAGTTACTAGATGAAAAATATAATTGCAAATGGAATTTGGCATGATATAGATGCTGAAAATGCATGTCATAATAATATATGTATATATGGTTAAAAAAATAGACAAAAAATGATTCTTCCTACCATGAAGAATACCAAAAGAAATGACAAATACTCTTAGTGGGAAGTCTTTCCATGTCCGGACTACTTGTCACATTTGTGCATTCTCATAAACTAGTGCCCTCGTGGAAACATCTCAGTTGGAGACAAGTGTCTGTGGCCTACCACCCAAGCATAATAGTTGATGCTGACTCAAACTATAAAGTAACTATAAAGTAATGTTCAACAAAACTTAGTTAAATATTTTGGGTTAATGCTTAACAAAGTTGGTCTCATTCTTTACAGCTCACCTTGGAAAAATATGACATACTAAGTCAAATTAGTAGTATTCTTTTAATTTATTGGTCAACATGATTAATAAGTGAGAAGTTTTGTGGTGTCACTTCATTTATCACTATAAACTTTGTTTTAAATATCTATGAATAAATTGGGCAAGTAAAAATTTTCTTTACTCTTGTTCTAATATTTTACTTGGTTGCACTCCACCAATTGGAGGCATGACAATTACTCCCTTTGTACTACTCTTTTTTGGTCTACGAAATCTTGTGCAGTAGTAGGGTAATCATTTAAGTTATTTTTTTGCTTAGTCTTCCAATTCTTAAATTGAAGAATAAGTGATGGGCCCGACTCGATTCGATCCGAGTGCAAGAGTTGGGCCTAGTTCAGTCCAACGTGAGTCAAATAGCCTCTGCAACACCTCCAGTAGTTAAGTACTACACAAGGACCTCCAATGGCTAAGTATCACACAAGGGCCCCTCGATAATCGATTATCGACCCTCTCAATAATCAATTATGGTCAAAATATGGACCCAAGTGATAGTCCATCAAGCAGCTATCAAGTCGTTACTATTGCACAGAGTCAAGCGACAATCCATCATGGCAATCAACTTCCTGATGATGGTTCATCAAAACAACGGCCAACCCCAACCAAGAGATGTGTCAATCAAACATCAGGTGTCATGACTTTTCCCCCTTTCCTCTCATCCTATAAAAGTTGGACTGCATCCACAGGTAAAAAAGGATAGAATCGGCGAGACCTCTCAACATTGGCTCTCGGCCATCTTTCTTTCTCTAAACTCCCTTTGCTGCCCTTCAATAGGTCAATCTCTGACTTAAGTATCGAATGGTCGACTTTGAAACACCATCTTGGGATTGGCTTTCCGCAAGTTTAAAGAGTCATCGGTCCGATAGCAACAGCTTCATTTCCCATCCTTCAACCATCTATTCGAGTACTTAATCTCAGATCCAGAGGTCGGATCTTCTCGGCCCTTATGGGTTTTGGACCAACCTCATTGATAAGAAAGGAAGTGGTATTAAATATATATAATGTAAAAGATTAGTTTTTGTTTTTATTTTAAAGAAAATGCATTATGTATCATTATTTGATAGATATAAAAATATAAAAAAATTATAAGACAAAAATAGGTTGGTCACTTTCAAACCCTTTAAAATCTAATCATTTTTGTTAATCTAATCGTAAATACGTGTTGATCCTAGAACTGAGCAAGATTTGATAGTTTGAGCACTCTACCCAGAAGTTGGACACACTATTAAGAGAAGGAATATAATGTTGTCTTGTTGAGATATTTGAATTCTCCTTATTTTGATTGTGAAATAGATAAGCACGTGGTAGAAGTCTCTCGACCAAAATGATAGGGGTGTCCATCAATTCAATAGAGAATAATGAAGAATGTAGATGTGATGTCTCGAGATTTTTTATCCTTATTATCGGGTTAGCATTTCACTTCAAATTTTGGTTAGGCATTGGTTGGAGGCAAGACCTATCTTCAAACCTATAAGTGGTCATATATTAGGTGTGATGGAAGATCATCTAAACATGTCTGCTCGAATTGATGAGCCTTTAATGCGTCAACTTGGGATGACGTATTTAGATGGTTGTTCGACAGTTAAGGCAAGATGTTAGAGTGTTCTAAATGAGATGTTTGACCTTTGCCAGGTAGTCACATCTAAATGGCATGATGTGTTTTCGAAGTGCACTAATCAACTATCAGATGTCGGAATTGAATGCCAGGTGGCAAAGTGTATAGCCAAGAATGTGCTTGGTTAGACAAACACATTTGTTAGTGCACTGGTCATGTCTGGTAGGTGTCAAATCATGTGCATTAGGTGTCAAACATGTCTGTCAGGTGAAGGCGTCGATGTAGAGTGATACATTCTAAATGTGTCAACTATAAAGATGTGTTTTCAATTAGCCTCATCATAGCGCATTGACATATTTATGTTATCATGCCTCTATATAGGGATCCCTCCGAACTTCACTCTTTCTTCTCACTCTCTGCCACTGAGCACCCCCCATCCCCTCCTCTTCTCACTCTCTGCCAATAACTTAAAGCATGTTAGATGGATGGATCTTTATGTAATTATATTATTTGTGATATTTTATACATGGAATGATAGGAATTTTACTTAGCTTGTTTTCTTATGTTATACGATTGTTTTACTTTGAGTACAAGTTGTATAGTGAGTCAGAAATATGGTTTGCATGGTTTCTAGCTTGGATCATCATATTTAGCTTTTCTGACTGAGAAAGCAACATAGGGACTGTCGCTTCGTAAGGCGAATGGGTCCCCAATCGTCTTAGTGTTGTTTGAAGGTGATAGTGGGGTTTGTCACCTTCTATGGGGAGATTATATAGGGTGTCACCTCTTCTGCCAATGTGGGTTGGGTTACGTTTCTCGATGTATGACTTGAGTTTGAGCTTTGTTATTCGAGGTACAATGTGTATTTGAGATTTATACATGTCATAGAGGGGTTAGATTATTGGTATGGTAATATTTGATATCATACAAGGTGGTGTCGTGTTATCGCATTGTCCAGTTACGAGGTTATGTATAAAATAGGTTACAATTAGTATTGTAAGTGTTGAGATTAGTTTTTCGGTACTATATTTTTGAGTTATGGAGGGCTTGGGCATTCTGTTTTAAGATGTGTCTGTGTTCTAGGGTGTATTAAGGCTTCCCAATTGTTTTTATCTTGTGTAGCATGTTTTCTAGATGTGGTTGTAGTTCTTGGCCCATTTCCACTCAATATATGTGTGGTGACTTGCTTTTCGTTATATTAGACAATTTAGAGATGTAGATAGGTCACCGAGGTATTCTACGAGTTTGTGGGTGTTAAGCTTGTGTGCGTTCACCACTCGAGAGCCTCAGTTTGGAACTAAGGATTGGTCCCAATGTCTTGTACACTAACAAGATCTAGCATCCCTCTCTTGGACCCTCCACATGATAGAGCCTACTTCCAATCAGTGGACCATAGGGAAAGGTGGCTGCTTGGGGATAACATTTTTCTTTGTTTAGCTTTGAGTGCACTTGTGACTGGGGCATAGGCACCTGTAGACGTGTGGGTCCCCAGATGGTCCCTCCCACATGCCTCACTCTGTGGTGCTCAAAGATGGTCAGTCACGCATGGACTATAGTCTGGCCTAGCTGCAGAGAGTTGTGTGCATTGAGTAGTCTCCACTACATCTCCAGTCAGTAAGTAGACAGACATGGTGTGGCAGTTGGATTCATTTTGACTATGAGTGTAACATCATGGTCGTTCAGATTCTAGTTCAATGAGTTTTATGTGATTGTTGGGTCAATGAGTGGCCATTAAGCTGTGTTTTGAGCTTTAGTGCATTGTGTGAGTGTTGTGGGCCGGAAATCTTGGCCCACGTAGCACTCAGGTTTTCTATTTGAGAATGTGACGGGGGTGGGCGACGCATTCAGAACGTGGCTTTCACCTATGTCGCGATCTCAAAACTGCTTGTTTTGGTTCTTTGGCTACATGTGCGACGAGTGGCACGTGTCGCGTTGTCGTGTGGAGTTGCGTCCATGAAAGTGACGGCCCCATAGGACGTGTTCTTAACGCGACGACACACCCCAACGCGTTCTTGATTCCAAGGTTTTAAATGTGTGTTTGTTGACCAAATAGGGCAAACAGTCCTGTTCGGCCGATGAGAGGCTCCCAGAAGGTGGTTTTGGAGATTTTGGCTCGGGAGTTAGTGGTTTTGCATTATTTCATGTGAGAAGGGCAACTGGAGCGTGGGAAATACCGATCGAGCTTCGTTTTTTGCGTTCTTCATGTTGGTAGAGGAATTCTCTCATTCCTGGGTTATTTATATGGTTTAATGCATATAAATTAATGTCTAGTAGTTTGTGCATGGTTTCTTATCAAGGTAGTTGGTTACAGTGGGTTGATGGTTGTGAAAATGAGGTTTCTTGAGGTTTTTTTGGGTAGAACACAAGAGCTGGGTGTCCTAGTGAGGTGCTTGAGATCGTGTCCTTTCGGTTGGGCATCCTAGTGAGGCGTCTGAGTTGGTGGACGTGTTAGCGGTTGTTGACATGGATCCTGTAGTACCCCGGAAAATCCATTAATTAAAAATTATGGATAAATTGAAATTTTATCAATTAATAAATTCAATTAGTTAAAAAGGTGCACATCATTATTGCATGCGTATAAACCCCTATAAAAATTTCGTAAAAATAGTAGTTATACTTTAAATAATGTTCTCTAATGATCCATCATGAAATTTGGGCATAGAAAAATCGTTGGGACTTAGTTTAAGAATTTATGCGACTTATTAGCATAATTAAGGAATAAGTCGAAGAACTCATTATTTTATGATCCAAAGTGGATTATAAATAAAAATAAACATGTGGGTAGACTTTAAATAATATGGGATGATAGCCCATTATGATATTTGGACCAATGGACAATCTTGGCCCATGAATAAATTCTCTAATAAATGATAATTAAAAACCCAATAAGTAAAGTAAGTACATGGGTTGTACAATTAAGCTCACACGAGTTATTAGGCCAAGAGTAAGAGCCCAAATGATGAAGGTTAGAAATATTGGCATGAATAATATTTAATTGAAATAAAAATATGAAATTTACTTGAATAAATGTGATAAATAGATTTACATAAGGATAAAGGGTGAATAATTGGAATTAAATCAATACCCATTAAGTCAAATTAGTAATGGATTTTACTAATGGTCCTAGTATAAAGTTTTGGGCCCAATTATGAAGAGTCCACCATGAGATGAGAGTTAAATAAGTGAAATTCGTACCTAAAATATTAATAAATAGAAAAGGGTTAAGATAATGAGTATTTTAACTCTTAATCATCTTAAAAAGAGTCCTAACCCTAGTCTAACCCAATAGGACTCTATCCTAATCTAAAATTGGGATTTAGATGAGAGACAATTGGGTTAAATATAAGAGACCCAAATTAAATAGGGAAATTCGTAACTATATTATCTCTTAATTAAAAAGGGGTCATTAAAGTACTAATATGACTCATATATATCTTAATAAGAGTCCTAATCCTATCCTAAACTATTACCCACGAAATTAGACCTCTCCCTTACCCAATTAGGTAGATATAGCAAGAAAAATATGTGATAATTATGGAAATTCGTAATTAAATGAGGGGGAAAGAGTTTTAGGTGATTTAGAACTCTACAAGCCATCAAACACCCCCCATTTGACCCTAGCACCCCACAATTTCGTGCTAAGACTTTTTGAGAGGAAGAGGAGAAGATCTGGACCAAGGAGCAAGGAAGGAGAAGGCTTGGAGCAAGAAGGGTTTTCATATTTTCGTCATTCAACTAGGGTTTTCTTACTCCATGAAAAAGGTAGGCAATCTCTCAAGCTAAAATCGTGAAACAATTACCCTAGGTAGCCTTCATGTATCTCTTCAAAAGCCCTATGGTTTCGTTATATTCTGTTCATCCATTTGGGCGAATTTAATTCATGAAACCCTGCTGTGACCATGAACCCTAATCTCATGTTTTCTCTAATCCTCTGCACGTACTTGTTCCCATGCTATGAGAAAATTCTCAATGATACTACAGTTCAATAGCTTTCAAACGCCCTTGGTTTCGTTCTATTTCGATCTCCCATGAGGGAGAATTAATTCTTTGAATATCTGTCAGATACATGCACTCGACCCTCCTTGTTTCCTTTTTAACCTCGTGCAAACTTGACATCACTCCATGATAAAATTATCATAAATAGTGCTACATGTTAGCTTTCAAACGCCGCTAGTTTCATAATTTTTCATCATGTATTCATCCCTGAATAATTCGTGGAACACTGACTGTGCCTGTTTAGGTCACCGAAAAGTAACCTGATCAATGCATGTCTAAACCTTGACTATTTTCAAATTAATCGTGCATGTTGATAGATATACATGTCTACTTTCGTTTAAAACTAGTTTCATGCTTTTTGGATCACCGTGCGAATTTATATTGAATTTAGATTGACCCTGTATCAAGAAAGGTCCACACAGAAAAAGGAAAAACCCTGGACCGCCCCTGTTATCGCGACGGCGCGATGCGCCGCGATAACGGGTGTGTCGGGGTCGGCCTTTAGGCCGCGTCATGAACGCGACGGCCCTTGCCACCGCGTTCCCAAACCCGAACCAGGCCAGGCCGGCCGGTTCGCCTGTCGCGCCAGGCCGCACCACCGCGACCATAACCGCGACGGGATACCCCGTCGCGACACGATGTGTAACGCGCCCATGCGCCCCGTCGCGACATGATCGCGACGGGCACCCCGTCGCCTTCTTGAAATTTCTGCCAGAACCTTTAATTGCTCTTATATCCCTACTTTAAATGCCATCTAATCCTTGTACAAGTTAAACCATGTACTGTTAAGCTTAATGAATGACCTGAATAATTTTTATTTGATAATATTTAAATGATTCTTATTAATTTAAAAGCCGTGAGCACGACTTATTCTATTCTCATGATTTCTTTACACTTGCACACTAAACATTGTTATTGCCATTTGCCCCTATTAAATTACTCAATAATGTATCTGGTAATTAAATGAAATTAATTACCTAATTTCCCTATTATTTAAATGACACATGTTTTCATTTTATTCGCGTGATTTGTACACCGTTATCGCGTCCCTCTGCCTTCGAGCACTCGAGGCAAGACAGACAACGTTTCATTACACACTTTCTCTTGACTTGGACCACCTCTCCACCGGGAATACTCTCGACTGGACTAGGGACTCCTTGTCAAGGCCTCCGTAAGTCTTCTTGGCTTTGGCGCACGTCCATTGCCGACGAGCTGGTTGTACCTTTAAATCCTGTTACACTTTTAGGGATCAGTACGATCCGATCGGCCTTAGTGAGATCTCTCTTATCTTGTGATCACGCCGGACCATCTGGCTCGTGTACGCGGCACGGCTAATGGGCGGATGTGACTTCTACCTGACTGCCGGTACCCGACTTGGTACTGTGCAATCGTTACTATCGTGGTTTATCGTTGTTTTACGATTATACCCCTATCTCGTCTACTATCCTTGTACTCTCATCTGTTCACGTTCACTCTACTATCTCGTCTATTCATCTAGTACTCTCTTGAGACTCTTGAGCTGTTGTGGCTCCCATTGCTTGTACTATACATGACTGTCTAGCGCCATAATATGGGTCCGGTGACCCTACTGACTTGAATGCATACTGTGCAGGGCACGGAGAGTGTCCGAGGGGCTCCAATCTAGTCCTGGGGGCAGAGAGCCACCCGAAAATACCTGCAGGGGCTATTGACGGTGTTCTGCATTGCACCGGTTCTGACTATCTCGACATTGGCTAGACATCTAATGTTACTATTAGTCTGAGGAGTTCAGACGTACTGTATCATTTTGGTGCTATTACTGTGCTAGCACTGACTGTTATACAGTAGTCTGAGGAGTTCAGACATACTGTACTATCGTTAAACGGCTACTGTCCCAAAGTGACTATTGTCGTACTCTACTAGTGCACCGTGGTGCAACCATACACGTTATCTCATTACATGTTATCTCTTTACACGCTATCCCTTTACATGTAATATCGTTACATGCTATCTTGATATACAAGCTATCTCGTTACACGCCACCTTGATACAAGCTATCCTATTACATGTCATTTTGATACACGCTATCTTGTTATACACTATCTTGTTACACGCTATCTCGTTATGTTGTCATCCTAATTTTTGTAATACTCTTGCGAAATGTAATATCGTTCACTTGTTATCTTGTACTATTACTCTCTTGACTATACTGATCGTTCTCTCTAGTTAACATGCGTTACAAGACATTAATCACTTAAAGCATGCTTGTTTACACGAGATATTAAGTCCTACTGAGCGTTATCGCTCACCCTTCGTTATTTGTTATTGTGTTTTCAGGTAAGTCAAGTGACGACCTTACACCCAACAACGGGATTGGACTGGAGTGATGAGCGTCATGAAGTCATAGCGATGGAATGTCCTTAGTACCTTAGAGTCTAGTTAGAGATTTGCTTTAGATTTCTTATCCAATGTAATAATGTCATTGAGCCCTATGTTTTGGCTCTGAATTAGTGGTTGTAATAGATTAGATGAATTATCAATAAAATGATGAGTTTTATTGCAATTATTGTTCATTAGTTGCTCTGATATTTGCGAATATATGCGCAATTTACATTACCATACACGTTGTTCATGCCTCCCCGATTTATTCCGCTGCTAAATTGGCGGGGCATGACAGTTGGTATCAGAGCCTAGGATGTCCTTATTAGGATACTTTTGGTCTTAGGATGTTCTAGGTGAACTGCCCTGACATGTGTCTAAGTCAACTACCATACCTATGTGAGGATTGGGTAGAACCATGGTTAAGATTTGAATACATTTATCTATATATATATATGTATCAACTTGGTAATACTTTAGCACCCAAAGTCTAAAAAGAAATAAATAAATGTTATTGCTCGCAGGAGATTAGTGGAGATGGCTGGTGAGCATGGACAATTGCGGGACTTGCAAAGCACCGTACAAGGGTTAACTCAAGCCCTTAACAACGTGATTCAAGCAGGAGCAAGGAATGGGGCAGGAGATTTATACGGGAATTTCCAACGAATGAATCCTCATAGGTTTAATGGAACTCCGGATCCCGATGAAGCTGAAAATTGGGTGGAGATGATGGAATGAAATATTCAGAATAGAATTGGTAGTCGTATAATATCATATAAATTTGGGGACCAAATTCTTTTTAAGTGGGGGAGGATGTAGTACCCCGGAAAATCCATTAATTAAAAATTATGGATAAATTGAAATTTTATCAATTAATAAATTCAATTAGTTAAAAAGGTGCACATCATTATTGCATGCGTATAAACCCCTATAAAAATTTCGTAAAAATAGTAGTTATACTTTAAATAATGTTCTCTAATGATCCATCATGAAATTTGGGCATAGAAAAATCGTTGGGACTTAGTTTAAGAATTCATGCGACTTATTAGCATAATTAAGGAATAAGTCGAAGAACTCATTATTTTATGATCCAAAGTGGATTATAAATAAAAATAAACATGTGGGTAGACTTTAAATAATATGGGATGATAGCCCATTATGATATTTGGACCAATGGACAATCTTGGCCCATGAATAAATTCTCTAATAAAATGATAATTAAAAACCCAATAAGTAAAGTAAGTACATGGGTTGTACAATTAAGCTCACACGAGTTATTAGGCCAAGAGTAAGAGCCCAAATGATGAAGGTTAGAAATATTGGCATGAATAATATTTAATTGAAATAAAAATATGAAATTTACTTGAATAAGTGTGATAAATAGATTTACATAAGGATAAAGGGTGAATAATTGGAATTAAATCAATACACATTAAGTCAAATTAGTAATGGGTTTTACTAATGGTCCTAGCATAAAGTTTTGGGCCCAATTATGAAGAGTCCACCATGAGATGAGAGTTAAATAAGTGAAATTCGTACCTAAAATATTAATAAATAGAAAAGGGTTAAGATAATGAATATTTTAACTCTTAATCATCTTAAAAAGAGTCCTAACCCTAGTCTAACCCAATAGGACTCTATCCTAATCTAAAATTGGGATTTAGATGAGAGACAATTGGGTTAAATATAAGAGACCCAAATTAAATAGGGAAATTCGTAACTATATTATCTCTTAATTAAAAAGGGGTCATTAAAGTACTAATATGACTCATATATATCTTAATAAGAGTCCTAATCCTATCCTAAACTATTACCCACGAAATTAGACCTCTCCCTTACCCAATTAGATAGATATAGCAAGAAAAATATGTGATAATTATGGAAATTCGTAATTAAATGAGGGGGAAAGAGTTTTAGGTGATTTAGAACTCTACAAGCCATCAAAACACCCCCCATTTGACCCTAGCACCCCACAATTTCGTGCTAAGACTTTTTGAGAGGAAGAGGAGAAGATCTGGACCAAGGAGCAAGGAAGGAGAAGGCTTGGAGCAAGAAGGGTTTTCATATTTTCGTCATTCAACTAGGGTTTTCTTACTCCATGAAAAAGGTAGGCAATCTCTCAAGCTAAAATTGTGAAACAATTACCCTAGGTAGCCTTCATGTATCTCTTCAAAAGCCCTATGGTTTCGTTATATTCCGTTCATCCATTTGGGTGAATTTAATTCATGAAACCCTGCTGTGACCATGAACCCTAATCTCATGTTTTCTCTAATCCTCTGCACGTACTTGTTCCCATGCTATGAGAAAATTCTCAATGATACTACAGTTCAATAGCTTTCAAACGCCCTTGGTTTCGTTCTATTTCGATCTCCCATGAGGGAGAATTAATTCTTTGAATATCTGTCAGATGCATGCACTCGACCCTCCTTGTTTCCTTTTTAACCTCGTGCAAACTTGACATCACTCCATGATAAAATTATCATAAATACTGCTACATGTTAGCTTTCAAACGCCGTTGGTTTCATAATTTTCATCATGTATTCATCCCTGAATAATTCGTGGAACACTGACTGTGCCTGCTTAGGTCACCGAAAAGTAACCTGATCAATGCATGTCTAAACCTTGACTATTTTCAAATTAATCGTGCATGTTGATAGATATACATGTCTACTTTCGTTTAAAACTGGTTTCATGCTTTTTGGATCACCGTGCGAATTTATATTGAATTTAGATTGACCCTGTATCAAGAAAGGTCCACACAGAAAAAAGGGAAAAACCCTGGACCGCCCCTGTTATCGCGACGGCGCGATGCGCCGCGATAACGGGTGTGTCGCGGTCGGCCTTTAGGCCGCGTCATGAACGCGCCGCCGCGTTCCCAAACCCGAACCAGACCAGGCCGGCCGGTTCGCCTGTCGCGCCAGGCCGCACCACCGCGACCATAACCGCGACGGGATACCCCGTCGCGACACGATGTGTAACGCGCCCATGCGCCCCGTCGCGACATGATCGCGACGGGCACCCCGTCGCCTTCTTGAAATTTCTGCCAGAACCTTTAATTGCTCTTATATCCCTACTTTAAATGACATCTAATCCTTGTACAAGTTAAACCATGTACTGTTAAGCTTAATGAATGACCTGAATAATTTTTATTTGATAATATTTAAATGATTCTTATTAATTTAAAAGCCGTGAGCACGACTTATTCTATTCTCATTATTTCTTTACACTTGCACACTAAACATTGTTTATTGCCATTTGCCCCTATTAAATTACTCAATAATGTATCTAGTAATTAAGTGAAATTAATTACCTAATTTCCCTATTATTTAAATGACACATATTTTCGTTTTATTCGCGTGATTTGTACATCGTTATCGCGTCCCTCGTCTTCTAGCACTCGAGGCAAGACAGACAACGTTTCATTACACACTTTCTCTTGACTTGGACCACCTCTCCACCGGGAATACTCTCGACTGGACTAGGGACTCCTTGTCAAGGCCTCCGTAAGTCTTCTTGGCTTTGGCGCACGTCCATTGCCGACGAGCTGGTTGTACCTTTAAATCCTGTTACACTTTTAGGGATCAGTACGATCCGATCGGCCTTAGTGAGATCTCTCTTATCTTGTGATCACGCCGGACCATCTGGCTCGTGTACGCGGCACGGCTAATGGGGCGGATGTGACTTCTACCTGACTGCCGGTACCCGACTTGGTACTGTGCAATCGTTACTATCGTGGTTTATCGTTGTTTTACGATTATACCCCTATCTCGTCTACTATCCTTGTACTCTCATCTGTTCACGTTCACTCTACTATCTCGTCTATTCATCTAGTACTCTCTTGAGACTCTTGAGCTGTTGTGGCTCCCATTGCTTGTACTATACATGACTGTCTAGCGCCATAATATGGGTCCGGTGACCCTACTGACTTG
Organism: Colocasia esculenta; assembly: GCA_014218235.1. NCBI lineage: Eukaryota > Viridiplantae > Streptophyta > Magnoliopsida > Alismatales > Araceae > Colocasia > Colocasia esculenta. The sequence continues at coordinate 5,727,167 of CM024758.1, forward strand.
AATGCATACTGTGCAGGGCACGGAGAGTGTCCGAGGGGCTCCAATCTAGTCCTGGGGGCAGAGAGCCACCCGAAAATACCTGCAGGGGCTATTGACGGTGTTCTGCATTGCACCGGTTCTGACTATCTCGACATTGGCTAGACATCTAACTGTTACTATTAGTCTGAGGAGTTCAGACGTACTGTATCATTTTGGTGCTATTACTGTGCTAGCACTGACTGTTATACAGTAGTCTAAGGAGTTCAGACATACTGTACTATCGTTAAACGGCTACTGTCCCAAAGTGACTATTGTCGTACTCGACTAGTGCACCGTGGTGCAACCATACACGTTATCTCATTACATGTTATCTCTTTACACGCTATCCCTTTACATGTAATATCGTTACATGCTATCTTGATATACAAGCTATCTCGTTACACGCCACCTTGATACAAGCTATCCTATTACATGTCATTTTGATACACGCTATCTTGTTATACACTATCTTGTTACACGCTATCTCGTTATGTTGTCATCCTAATTTTTGTAATACTCTTGCGAAATGTAATATCGTTCACTTGTTATCTTGTACTATTACTCTCTTGACTATACTTGATCGTTCTCTCTAGTTAACCTGCGTTACAAGACATTAATCACTTAAAGCATGCTTGTTTACACGAGATATTAAGTCCTACTGAGCGTTATCGCTCACCCTTCGTTATTTGTTATTGTGTTTTCAGGTAAGTCAAGTGACGACCTTACACCCAACAACGGGATTGGACTGGAGTGATGAGCATCATGAAGTCATAGCGATGGAATGTCCTTAGTACCTTAGAGTCTAGTTAGAGATTTGCTTTAGATTTCTTATCCAATGTAATAATGTCATTGAGCCCTATGTTTTCGCTCTGAATTAGTGGTTGTAATAGATTAGATGAATTATCAATAAAATGATGAGTTTTATTGCAATGATTGTTCATTAGTTGCTCTGATATTTGCGAATGTATGCGCAATTTACATTACCATACACGTTGTTCATGCCTCCCCGATTTATTCCGCTGCTAAATTGGCGGGGCATGACAGATCCCCTGCCTGAAGCCTTAGTGTTGCATTAGTAATTTTTGGCGTGTTCTGATTTTCTGTGAATCGAGTTTCTTTCTGAGCTTGAGGGTTGTCCTTTGGTTGATAGTACCTCAGCTTGTGTGCTTAGTGATTCTGTTGTATCATAAAAATGAGAATAGTGATTATAGGCATTTTGTATAAAGGTTTGATAATGTAAATGTTATTTACCGAGTTCAGTGGTTCAACGCTTATCCAAAATGCCTCTCTAGTCAGGTACCCCAAGTTTTGTGTGAGCTAGGTATGTTGTACTTGGGGTTTGTTCCGATACTGTGTGTATCATTGAGGTTTGTGTCATCACCCTCACTTGTTTATTAAGTTGCACGTCCGACTGAGGGAAAGATGACAATGGGGTAGCGACTTTGTAGTGTGACTAGTTTTCAGTTCGGTCGTTTATAGCGCTCTCTTCGTTGGGGGACAGACATTAGTAGACGTACTGTGCCACAGCTAGTCCCATGTTCCACAACCTCACTCTAGGGGGTTTTGAAATCTCTAGAGGTGTGTCGGGCGTGGGTTTGCAGCTTGGTGGCTTACAGGTGGTATTGGTTAATCTCCACAGTTTCTTGTAATTATCGAGGTGGAGCCGTAGTTGGGCCTTTCGTCTGTGGTTACGAGACTAAGAGAGAAATTTCTTGTGATTTCTTTGTCTGGATCAGGTCTTGGATTAGCTACCCAGTTATCATGGTCCGAGTGGTAGCGTCGTGTTTTTCCAACTCGGGTTTTTAACAGTTGCTATGGTTACTTCCGTTTATCGGAATGGTTACTCGACCTTCGGTACCTTTCGGTTGTTTTCTGATCAATCATTGATTTAGCCCAGTGAACCTGTGGTTAGGGCTACGCTATGGTTTAAGAATGTAATGAAGGGGATGATCAGTTTCCATTCTGTTAGTTGTGCTTGAAATTTATTAGACATGAATTATATTTAATTCTATACATTAATTGTTCCCTAAAACGACTTGCGTTGTGTGGCTTTGTGCATTGTTTTGAGAAATTTCCCTACTGAGCCGATTTTTGTGAGGCTCACATCCCTACACCACCTTTTCATGTCTTAGTAGCGGTCGTAGTCTTCAGAGACGGACTTGTATCACCAGCAATAGTGTGAGCTTGGCTCCTGTTGTACACATCAGGGTATACCCCATGTTATTGTAGTTTTCTTTTGGACATGTATTAATATATTGAGACAACATAATTTTATGTAATTATGTATAAGATCATATACTTGTCATGTATCTTTATACTAGTGTGGTTGTTTTTTATATTCTTATTGGACATACGTGTGATATCTCTAGTGAGACTTTGGTCTATTCGCGGGAGGCAGATTTGGATATAGAGTCTTTTTGGCATAAGTATCCAAGGTTGCTACAATGAGACTAGTGATTGCTGAGCTTGTCCAGATCTAGTGTTGATTTTGCAGGCTAGCTTTTGAGACCCAAGGTTTAGCGTTGTGCTTTCTGACTCGTGACTATGTGTCTATTGTTTTGTGTTGAGTTTCTAGTTTACCTAGTAGCAGTTTAGCTTAGCCTATAGTGTTTTAGCTTACTTTATTACTAGTACTTATTTATAGTTGTTGAATTAGTTACTATCCTATATGTGTTGTGTTTATTATTACTATTACATTGTTTACGTTCTTTTTAGTTCCTTGTAGGTCTCTCTATTGAGTCGGTGATATTTGAGGCTCACTCCCTTCCTCCTTTTCAGGACTCGAACTTGCATGGAGTAGCTTCTACCTCAGACTGGGATGTGAGTCGGTGGTGTCCCTATGTACCAATAGTCACTTTTGTTGAACATTTTCAAGGTGTGTACCTCTTTTTTCAGATGTGCACTTGAGTTATTAATTGGGAGTTTGTTACTTTATTGTTGTAGTATATTGTTAATTTTGATTACTTTTGTAACTTGTATATCTCTCTAGATCACTACTTAACCCTTCTGAGTTTATGGACTCGTGGGTAGCGATGTGGTATTCGAGTCTCTTTTGGGTCTCGAATACCAGATTGTTACATCTAAGGATGCATCATCTTCAGATTACATGTTTTGAAGGCATTAGTAAGGTTTGATATGTCCAATCGAGTTCCAATGAGTCATTCTAGTTGGTTGCCTTGCATTCCTAATTCCACAATTGTCCCCAGTGCTTCGAGCATGTTACGATCGAGGGAGAGGTCGAGAGTTTGTTGTTGTTCTTTAGGCATGACCAATTTGGAATTATTTCCTAGGACCACTTTGTTTTGAGCTCAAGCTCATACTGGGGGAAATTAAAGTGGTCAGGGACAATGACTTATGTAGATCACTTGTGTATACACGTGGTTGGGGGAGAGACTATCATGGTAGGTTGTGGGGTCTTAGTCTTATTTTTCTCACTTATCTCACTCTACAGGATTCTAGAGTTCGGTAGAGGCGGTTAGACATGAGACCATGACTGGCCAGACTGCAGTTACATAAGTTCTATTAAGTCCTCACGTGCCTCACTCCGTGCGTGTAGAGATGGTTAAGCATGAGGCAGTAGTTAGGAGGTGAGACACCTATTGGTGCGCTTAATCTACAAAACTAGTGGTTATGTTCTCGGTTGCTAAGACCAGTGTATGTTAATTAGACTGAGTACTTGGTAATACAGGTTGATTAGTTTTGGTCTAAAAGTAGTAACTCATTGTTGACTTTTTATGTGTAGATCGATTCAACATTTTTTGTTGTTGCTCTTAGTGTAGTTGATACTTTCCTACTTAGTTTAATTTAACTATCTTTTTTTATAATGTTTTATTATGTGTTGTTTTGACTAAGTAGTGGGTTTAGAAGATCTCTATTTAGTCTATGACTTGGGAGACTCTCCTTATTTTTATAAGTGAGGATTCACATGTGTAGCATCCACCTCAAATTAGAGAGTAGCTCATGAAGGGCAACTTTCTTCTACCATCAATGTTGAAGCAAGATACCCAGAGTATGTCGCGCACAAGACATGTAGTCTTATTTCTTTTTACTTAATTATCATTTGAGACATATTTTACCTTGTAAATATTATACATTTATTTCAGTTTATTGTTCATCTCACTAGACTAGTTATTTACACTTTTGGATTTTCGAACTTGTGCGCAACGGAACAAGTTCACGCCTCACTGGGTCATTGGCACGACGCAAATCCCAAGTCACTATGCTAAACATATTTAATGAAAGATGGAGATATGCAAGTTATTGTTACCTTTTTATTTTCCCTATATGAATACCATTATAAGGCCAAATACTTGAACTCTTTATATTCGACTAATCTTGATGGGTCCTACTGAATAGATGGCATCTAGCGAGAAGTCGATTCTAATGACAGGGCTTATCATGAAGACCAATAACTTGTCTTGAAATGACTTTGCTAACTTTCATGCATTAGAGTTCGAATAGTCTCGTCCTCATAACACATTGAAGAGAGGACAAGATGGAAACATCAAAATATGATTATTAAGGGCCTCTTTAATAATTTGTTATCTATAGATAAGGTACCTCAATTTATAAAGGTTTTGATTTGATAAATAAACTTATTTGAGTTGACAACTCTATCATATTTGAAAGGGTGAGATAGAGTTATGTGGACTTATCACTATCTATCAATGATAAAGTTCTAATAAATTATCCCTATTATCAAATCATTCATTGAATTAATGGTAAATTAATTAGAAGTCCCTGGCTGTAATATGGAGGTCCTTACTGTAACAGGATTTAACGTATACTGTAACAGGTGATAATACTTACTGTAATGAATTACAACTTTGTTAGAGACTAACAAATAAGTCAAAAATCTGATAGGGACTCCTAATAATTTGCCCTTGAATTAATAGATCTGATAACTAATCTTATCAAGATTTATCCGGCTATCAAAATGGCCCATGAGTCTCAAGATCTTGGTTCGGTCAACTTCCTCATACTAACACAATGACCTTGGTCAAATAAACTATTGTAAATTAACTTTTTAAGTCTCGAAGGTGAAGTAAATTCCAAGATAAAATCTAATAACACTTTATATACCATCATATTTCATAAATCATGGCACATACTTTGTCTTTGTGTGGGCTCGAAAACCATCTTATATTATTCATAATTTTCATAAGAAGAAAAAAATGGAAGAAAAAAAACCTCACTAATCACCGCCGATGGCGCGCCGCAGGTGCCGCCGCTTCCGGGCAAACTGACGTCATCTCGCCAATCCATTATCCAATTGCCGCCAAGTGTTCTGGAAAGGGTCGGGTAAAGGTGATCACGCAATCCGCACCCAACTCTGAGATGAGACGGGGTCCAATCCTTCTCCTCCCTGGGCAGCGGTGACCAGAACCCGACCACGACCGGGTCAGCTCCGTTAACACGCCTCTATAAATTGACGCCACCCTCCAAGCCTTCACAGGCTTTCCTCTCCCGAACCCCCCCCCCCCCCGTTAACGTCTCTTCCCTACTCCCTCCCTCCCCCCCACCCCCCCCTTCCCATGGCGTCCTCGCTCCCGGGCGCTCATCGCAAAAATTAGGGTTCTTGCCTAGGGTTTTGATCTCCCCTCCGAACTCAGTTCCCCCCTGTTCTCTTCGCATCTGGTCCCCGAGTAAATCGGGTTCTGCGGCTGCGGAGCGGTGGGGAGCCCTCGGAGGCGCGGCTTGTTATGGAGGCTTCCGCCGGGCGCGGCGGATCCCTTCCGATACCCGCTTCCCAGCCGCAGCGGAAGGAGTGGCGTGCTGTTTCCGAGAACTGCTTCCGGAGCAATGGTGGCGAGGTAGGGGGTGAGCCTGAGGGGTGGCTTTTGTTTGTTGATTAGGGTTCGTGTTTTTTTTTTTGGAGGTACTGTTCTATAGGCGGGTTTGTTTGGTTTGATGGTCGTTGGCTGGGCAGATGCCGGAGCATGTGAAATTGGGGCAGTCCGATGAGCGGACAATATACGAGGTAAATGCTCAATGCGCTTGGAAAGTGTTGGTTTGTTTCTTTTGTTTTTGTTTGGTTGTGGAGGAATGAGGGTTTAAGGTGGGTGGGTGAAAATTTCTGTCGTGGAAGGTGCAGGAAGGAGCCGGCCCGTTGGATGTGGACTTCTGTTCCATCACCATTGATGGCGGCGGGACGAGTGATGACATATTGCAGCAGCGGCTCCACAACATCGCCAGGCAGAGAGAGGAGCTACAGCATGTGGAGATTGAACTTAGGGCGCAGGTTATCGCCGGATCAGAGATTATGGAAGTGCAGAAAAACTGTGATGCCCGGATAAAGGAGCATGTTAATGCCACCGCTAAGCAAAAGGTTGTGCCTAGTTGTCTTTTTCTGTCCCTTCTTCAAGTTTTTTGAAGTCTAGGTTTGCATGAACCTTTTGGGCTTGAAAAATTTGACTACTAACATCTTCTTAGTGTGCCATAGTTCGTATGTTGGCTTGTGGCAGATTGCACGGTGACAGCAAGCTGATTTTCTATCTTTTGGTTGTGCTGCTGTTCCATGTCCCCCACCCCACCACCACCACCACCATAGAATGTATGAAGTAAATAAATAGAATGTACAACAAGCAAGAGAAGAACATCTCTAACAAAGATAACCACGGTGTGCAAGAATGAAACCCACCCTAAAAGGCTTAGCAATAAAAATAAAAGGAGCAAACCCAACATTATATACACTAAAGCCTATGTTTTAATGAAGACAAAATGAGGGAGTCATTGGTACCTAAAATTCAAGATCATGGACCAAAAACTAAGCCACCACATGTAACTTAAGTTCCCATAGTCGTCAACACTTTTTTTGAAATGAGGTGCTTGTATCATGTTTATGGGGTTATACTCCAAATATTTGGATGAAAATTAGACTTGAAGCCACTGAGTGATTGGATGTGCTAAATGTGCAGTGGTCTATTCATTCCCTTTTTTCTTTACCTAACTAGTTCTTTGGATGCTTTTGTTTCATTCTACTTTGTAACAAAAATCAGGAGTGGGAATTTGCAACAATCTCACCTTTCGAAAGACATTTAAACCCAAATTTGCTAAAATGGATTAGTTAGCCTGACCAATGTACACCTTATCATTGTGGTAGGATGCATGTACGTGCAATAGTATTAGAGAGCCATACCTGAGTGATAAATTTTGAATCAATTTAACTCAATATGATCATTGCTCATGTCCAAGGATCCAACATGAAAACAATGAAGCTATAGGCATGAGCCATTCAACAAATTTTTTCTAAGTGCAATTTGATGTTCACATAAGAAAACAAACAAGATAGAACAATTGCATCAAAGTCTCGAAATGCTGGAAAGTATAAAAATGGGAAAGTAGAAAGTAGTCTTTTATCATGTTATATCAGTCTTTTTTCATATTTTTCATAATCCATAATCATCATATATTCTGTCTCTTTCTTCTTTCCTTAATGAAGAATCATAAAGAAAAGAAACTAGAAATCTTTATTTCATATGTGATCCATGATAAAAAGATGAGCCATTTTCCTTAGTTTGACAAAGAAAAGAATGTGATTCACACATTAGTTTGAGATGATGGTGTTTATTTTAGTTTGTAACTTTGATTGAGTTGCATGGTTTTGTTGCCTTGTTGGTGAAAACAGGAACAGCTTCATGAACGAGAACAACGCATACGTGGGTTGGAGATGAAGATGGAAGAGAAGGAGAGAGAACTGAGAGCAGTGAAAATTGACAATGAAGCGGTTTGTTTATTTATTTTTCTTTCATTTATCTCTTTTCTGGGGTGTTATTGTCTTTTCTGTTTTCATCTCTTATCTTTCATTTTTGTCCTAGGCATGACTTTATGTTTCCTTTCCTTTTCTTTTTTCTGAGCTGTTCTTGTCCTTCCTGTTTGTTTTCACATCTTAGCTTTCAATTTTTGTTTCTAGGCATGGGCTAAAGAGGACCTTCTCAGGGAGCGAAATAAGGAATTAGCAACTTTCCGGTGTGTATCTCTACCTTGTTATTGTTTTCTATTGTTGCACATTATCTTTCAATAATTTTTCTGCCCTCATATTATTTCCATGTAAGTTTACTGTTGAGATTATGGAATCTGGAACAAGGCGGTTGTCCATTGGGCTTATCTTTATTCCATTCTCTGAGTTTGACCCCACTGAATAGCAATGCATGCCATGCACACATCATATGCGGGTTTCACACAGCATGGTTTGCCACCTAGGAGCATATGTACAACTTTTTGTGGAAAACCCTGCCAATGATGCCCCCTTCCTCCACTTACAATGAACAACCTATGATCTAATCCCGATATTCTCTATATTTCATTCTCTCTCTAACAAATAGTCAAGTCCACATCCAAATTGAACAGTATTATCCTAATTCAGCCAAATTGAACAGCCAAATTGAACAGTATTATTCTCTATATCCCAACAGCATTTTATAATATCTCAACGTCATGAAAAGGATTATAACCATTTATAATGCACCCCAAAAGTCTCTAACCATATGCTATGTGTCACATTGAACAGTATTATCCTAATTCAGCCAAATTGAACAGCTTAGATGCATGGTTTAGTTCAACGAAAAATTTTCCCAAATTAGACAAACCAAACCCCAAAAACTTAGTTCAGTTAGATCAAACTGAAATTTCATCTGATATTGTTATATATATATGTATTTCGTAAGGTATATACATTTAGTTTAGTTTGGCTCAGTTTGGAAAATTTCCCAAATTAGACAGACCAAACCCAAAAAAAATTAGGTCAGTTAGATCATACTGAAATTTCATCTGATATTGTTATATATATGTATTTTTTCAGGTATATTTAAGTTAGAATCAAGATATAAGTACTCATATTTGCCTATGTATTGTATAATTAATTTAAATTTAAATTATATATTCTAATGCTATTAGCAGAAAATATATTTATGAAGAATTTCAGTTTGGTTTGGTCTCACCAATGTGTGAAACTGAACCAAACCAAATAGATTTTGGAAACTTCACCCCTTCTTGAAGGGGTACTGAGGTCTCCTAGCAACTGGTCAGAGGGGGTTAATACTCACACATTAAAAGGATTTTTTCTTCCAAAAGAGGGAAAACTATGATAAATGGTCAGTGCCCTAGTACAATGCTTGTAATGTGACACTATCCTATATGAACTATTGTTTTGTGGAATTCTTTGTTTATTGATTTATAGAGCGCAAGTTTTAGTGGAATAAAATGTTACATTCAATTGTTTTATTTATTTGACTCCAGAGTAGAGCGTGATAACTTGGAAGCTGAAAGAGCCCAGCATCTTCAGCAAATTCATGAGCTTCAGGAACGTATTCAGGAAAAGGAGAATCAGTATCTCGAGTTAGAAAAGCAGGTTCACTCATCACTTCAAATGCTGATGCTTTTCATATGGAGAAAAGGTTTTCCCATGATTCTAATGATGGAAATTCACCCTTCATTCATTCTATTGACTTATAATTTGGATTATCGACGTCATGAGTTAGAAGAGAACTTGCAAATCTGATGAATGCAGAATGCTTCATCCTCGATGAAAGATAACACTTTTGGACCTTTTCATTGTATATGATATCACGAGTTTGTGTTCAATCAGTACATTCTTTATTCTCTTATTTTGAACATCTTCTTGTCTTTTTTTCCTCAAGTGATCACATCACAACCAGCATTTGGAAATGCCAAGCAAAATACTTCTGTGGCACATATCCTTGTCTTGGATTTGCAAATCAATTGATTGAGGTTGACCTGTAGAGACCAATAATAACAAAAGATAAAATAGAAAAAGGAAAAAGAGCAGGCCAAAAGAGCCTATAACTGTTTACATGTCAAAAAAAAAAAAACTGTTCACAATGCATTGTGACATCATATATTAAAACCTATTATTGGAAGCCACCAACCTTGTTTACATTCTTTACTTCTGAAATACGGTCTACTCATATAACAAGAACAATGTAATCTGTATCTGATCATCAACTATCAATTATGTGATGGAAACAAAAGAAACTATAACCACTATAGAAGTGAGTTGGTCGTCAACTATCAATAATGTGACAGAAGCACAAGAACCTATAACTATAGAAATGAGTTACTTGCTTTACTTTCATTGATTAAAGGCCACTGCCAGAGGCAACCAACACTGTCCATTTACTTCTGCAATCTAACATGATAAATGAAAAAAATTCAATAAGCCTCTGCTGAGTCTCATGTAGGTTTTGTTGTTCTTTGTTGAGTAGAAAGTGGCAAAAACATTATAACTTCTAATGGTGTCGGTATTATTTTTTTAGAGCTCACTAGATAGCTTGGTTAAGCACAGTGATTGATGGTGGTCTCTTTCTTGTATAGGTATCTTATACCAGTCTGGTTTTTTTGAAGTAAAATACTTTTCTGTGTTTCTATTCCTTTCAAAGCTTCCAGTTAAAGGTAGTAAAACTTGTAGATGAATATTTTTTCAGCATAGAGCTGCACAAGATGCACTACTTGTTAGGGATGACCAAATGAGGGAGGCACAGGCATGGATGGCACGTGCACAAGAAATGGATGCCTTTCATTCATCCACCAACCAGACATTGCAAACTGAGCTACGGGAGCGCACTGAACAGTTTAACCAATATTTGATTGGTCTCCAACAGCAGGTAGTTTAGTCATCATAGATATACTGAAACACTGTGTTTGTTTCCTTCCCTTAGATTATTTACAGAAATCAGCCATCATATGTTTGTCAAGCTCCAGTTTGTTTACTCTTTGCTATCATGTTTCTCAAGCGAAGAATGCAAAACTGATGGTATGGAATTTGTTCTCCTGCTTACAAGTCTATGCTAATTGACTTCTTTGTATTTATTAGTTTGCAGAGGTGGATAGACATCATAGGCAAACAATACAACAACTTCAGTTGGAGTTGGCTGAAGCCAGGGAACAAAATGGAGTACAGAATGATGATTCCCAGATGGTTCATTCAAGTTCTTTGAAGGATTCAGCGTCATATGTCCAAAACAAGGGGAACCAGTTTACTAATGATGGTAATACATCAAGTGGTAGTTCAGTTTTTGTGACAAGTGGGGACAATTCAGCATCCTTCACATCAGCACCAAGTGCGTCAAAAAAGGTAGAATTTTAAACTTATTTTATTTTGTCAGCCGGATTCCAGAAAACAGAGTTTTATGAGCTTTGTCCAAGCAAAAAAATCCACATCAATTTATTCTTTTGGTTGACAGGTAGATTGTTCAATATTAACTTTTTATTTTATCTCCATTTTAATAACATAAACTGGACCAGAGTAAACAGTTTTTGCCATATGAGGATGTTCCATGGGTCTCCTTGTCCAACTTAATAAGCTTAGCGAGTTCCTCTTTTGATGTTTTATGTATCCATTGCCCATCCACTGCTAATGAATATAAACAATTGGTGACCTTTTAATGTTTGCATTATATGTCTGTAAGTAATTTCTCAACATGAGTCATGGAAGCATGCAACTTTTCAATGCTATGAATTATCCAAAATGCATCTTAGACAGCTTATGTGCAGGCAAATCTGGATTGAGGCCATATTCCTCTACATGTTGCTCCACTAAAGAAAACATGCAAAGACAGCTTCCCTAAGCTTTCAGTTTGTATCAGGATATATCCTTTCTTTATCTTATCACCTATAATATTTTTAAAAGTTGTGGTTCCTAAACTGTATATCTTTCTGTATGCTATCTAAATAGAGTTAGCTGTCCCTCACCATGTACGGTGTACATAATGCACAGCATCTTTGCATCTACTTTTCTTATTCTGATTCTTTCATTTAGGGGTGTTTAAAAACTTTAGATGGTTCGTAATTTCTTGTTATCTGTCCACTGGATACCTCTCTGGAGAAAAGGGTATCCCTACTGTGTGGGTTCAGACATTGGTTTGGCAAAATTCTGAGCCAGACTAATGCCATGCTCTTTTGATTTGAATGTGTTCTTGTCATGACTGATAACCGAAATCCTTCCTGGCCTCACCCTGTCATATCTGAGGTATGAAGATTTCAGAGTCCGAACCAACCATGAGCTCTGATACCATGAAGATTTCATGGTTACGGAAAGATATACAGTTTAGGAACCACGATTAGCTGAAGAAGAGTTATTGGTTGTGTCTGCTATTAGGTTTACCTCACTGATTAGAAGATGGAAAACCCCTATTACATTAACCTAAGTCATGGTTGTTTCAGGAAACATAATAACACACACATTAAATGGATCCTGTCTTACGGAGCTGGTAATGAACCAACACCTAACAGTCCGGAATCAGGCTGCTAAGCCCCCAGAACAGGTTGAGCCAGTTTTTTCTTCTACAGGGTAAATTTAATTATTTTACCCATTCTCCTTTGCATGTGTATCTGAAGCAATAACCAGAAGCACCGGGACTTTAATTTATTTCTATTAATCTCTTAGCTATAAGTTTGTTTTGACTTCTGATGATGTTAGAAGTTAAACTGCTTTTTGTTAAGTGAAGTCCCACAGCAATGCTTTAAGGTGCCTCAATCTGACTCGAGCTGGCTCAAACTCAAAGCATATCAGTCTGCTCGAGTCACAGCTGGTCAATCTGATCCATCTCAGTGACTACACAGTGTAACAACTGATCGAACATGCATCATACATCGGTAGCCAGTTTGATCTGACTAAACCTTGTGCTCAATTCAACCACCTACTTTGAATTGGCGGATGTTGACATGTAGAGAAACTTGTTGATGCGGTTGTATGGTCCTATCTGTTTCTTAACAAAACCTGTAGAATAGAATCTTGTGCATGAATGGTTATGGTGAATCCAAACACTGTCAGACATCTGTTTTTTCTCATTAAAATTTAAAATTATAATTCCAATGATTCAAGTTGTTATTGATTATCAGATGTCTTCTGATGTATATCTGTCTGTCAAAACAAGTTGTCCAGTATTCTGTCCCAATTGCAGTGAAAAAGACATCTGATGTCCAGTATTGTGCCCTGATTGCAGTGGAAACTAATGGAAAGTCTCCATTTTCTATGATATGGATCTTGTAGATCATGTGAGCCCAACCTGCCAAAGTCTGTTGTGTGCTTTCCAAGAGTTCCACTCTATCTAGATCAATTTTTGCCCAAAGACATTGTCATGTATGTCCTGCAGAGTGCAGACCATTTGAATGATCGAGTCCTTGCACAATGTGCATTGAATGTCTTGGATTGTGTATTAGCAGATTGCGACAACTGCAATTCCTGTCTGTTCATATTCATGACTTCCCTTTCTACTGGTTTTCAACTAGATGAACATTTTTAAGAGTGTGGATGTACAATCCATTCCATGTTTCCTCGAGAATGTCTTACATTTTGGACTTCTTCCCAAAGCTTCAGATGTTCACAAAAAGATCAAGCACTTTCTGTAGGAAGTATGAAAGAATTCTATGTTACTTTCTATAAGACTACTGCCTGCTTTCACATTCAGAGAGGTGAATGTTTGTGGAGAGAGTCCTTGCTTTTAGTCTTTTCCTGGTCCATCGTGTGATGGAGCTCTGGCCATGTATTCATAAAGGTTGAAACAGACAGTAGGTAACACCTGGTGTTGGTCTATGAAGAGAATAAATATATGTTTTGTCTATATCCATTATAGATTCTTGAGAGAGCTGGCTATACTTCTGCCCCTATGTATGCAGAGGTTAAAACAGAAAGTGAGTTGTGCACATTATGGGTCCATGAAGATTGAAGAGGAAAACAAAAAATACTTGTTTTGTCTATATATTCATTATGATAGTTGTCAAGGTGTCAAGTCGACTGAAGGCACCTGCCTAAGCGGTGATTAGGCGTTTAGGATGCAACCAAATATGGGCTGTTTTCAAGTGTCCCCTTATATGGTATTTATGTCTGTAAAAATGTATAATGATCATAAAAATTCAATAAAAAAGATCATAATATGGCAGACATCATTGCAATAACATACCACAAAATTTTAAGAGAGAAACATAGAAACAATTGTATACAAATGAAGCATCAAATGTAAAGTTACTGACCTCATAATTTGCAAAGTTGTTCTTCTAAAATCTGCAAATAATACTATAACCCAACACAAAGCACATTTGGTATTATTAAAACCCAAAGCAAGACATCAACTCATAAAGTCACAAATACATATATGGAAGAGCACTACAAAGTACAAACACATATAAAAGAGAGTTCATACAAATGTCTAACAACACAGAAGATAAAGTAGTAACTAGCAACACGACACCTAAACTCTAAAACCAAATGGGGTATCATCACGAGCCATGTCACATTACTCCTCTCCACCATGGTCATCATCTTTAGCTTCATGTGACAGTGATCCCTTCCACTCGCCACCATCAACATCATCTATCTCTTCTTCCTCATCATCAAGCCATGCTTCATCATCATCACCATCTCCTGTAGATCTAGATTGTGAAGGTGAAACTCTTGCTAGCATTTTTCCTCTTCTAATCCTCTCATATGATGCATCCATGCTTGATTTGCAGCATCCCAAGTGAGGTCGTCTCCTTCATGGACTAAGTCTTGACCATCTTTATCATGCAATCATTTCCCCAATCTAAATCTTCTAAACAAATGGGATCATACCTTTTGGGATGGCTTCTCCTCTCAATGAACCTCTCACCAAGGCGACGATTATATTACACATATACTAAGTCATTGAGTCTTTTATGCTCCAATCTGTTCCTCTTCTTTTTATGAATCTAGTAAAAACAATTTACAAGTCCTAGAATCCTCACAGACTATAAGCTTAAGACTAAAGAATTTAATAATTTAAATTGTGAAAAATTGCTAAGGTGGTGCCATTTATATACTCACAAACTCAAACATGCTCTAGTTACGTTCACATCAGAGGAACTACAACAAAGTCCCCGAATCCTCAAAGCAAAGGCCTTCAATTTTGGTGCCTCCACACCATATTGCATCCACCAATCAGCTGAGTCATTGTAAAAAGGAAAATCAACTAGAATGTAAAAGATTCAAAACAATACAATCTTCCTTTAGTAAACTCACTTGGCGGCCACTTATCATGAGATCTAATTACCATTGGCCTCCCAAATATGCCTCTTTTATTCGTGTATATCACATTGTGTTGACCGATGTTGTCTTGGATGTCTCTATCTGACTCCATTTTCTCAAGACAAAGTAGAAATGAACTCTCAAATTTTGTAGTTGAAAAAATCCTTCTTTGACTCAAGTAGGACTTTGGGTTCGAGAAAAATTTAGCTTCATGTAGAGCCAGATTCATTTGATCCTTCCAACGATGGTCCACAATTTTCAATGTGGGATGGTATTTTGCTTCTTTAGCACCAAAGTTCTCAATGATTTTCTTTTTTGCATGTTCTATACTTCTATTGCAGCATAAATATATCTCATGGCTGGCTTCTCATCTCCATCAAGTATCCTTAACACTTGTAGGATTAACTGGGAAGCTCTCAAGATCTACTCAATTGCATGCTAAAATTTCACTTGAAAAATAGTAGAAGAGACATTTTCCCCATGTTTGTGTTGTCCCATGAATTGCTATATCAAGATACTGAACTGAACAACTTATGCAAGCTTTTCTTTACATCTCTCATCATGCAGCCTTCTGATGTGAGAAAGGTTGTGGCAAAACCTTGTCACTCCAAACCTTACAAGTTCTTTTCCCCTTTGTCTACCTCCTCATGTAGTCAAGCAAACATGTATTGGTGTTACGTAAGCTGTCAATTTCTTTACCTTTGAAATAGTGCCTGCATAATCCTTCCTTCCAATACATGGGGGGATCAAGGCAATGAGCAGCGCAAGGTGTCCAAAACAGTCTCTTCCTTTTCTCCATCCCTTTCAACTGCAATATTGTAGGATGCATTGTCTGTAGCAACTTGCACAACATGTTCCTCCCCAAATTTTTCAACCATTTTATCTAACAATTCATACGATAATCCATCATTCTCTCTTTGGTGTTGGACATCCATTGACTTCACAAAATAAGTTCCTTCTGAACAACGCACCAAGAATTTATCAACTTCCTCTGTCTTTTGTCAGTCCATCATCATCGTCATCAGAGCCTTATCCCATTATTTGGGGTCGGCTACATGAATCCTTTTCCGCCAAAGATTTCTATCAAGTGCTATATTCGTGTTTAAACTTAAGAAGTTTAAGTCCTTCCTAATAACATCTCACCATCTCATTTTAGGCCTTCCCCTAGCTCTTTTGTCAGTCCATCATCACAAACAGTACACCCATACATCTTCCAATGTTGCAAATATTCAGTATGCAATGCTTTTGTCTTTTCCACCATTTTTTAAGGACAGACATTCTCAACATATGAGATGGTGGTTTATATCTTGGACCAAATCGACCTGAAAGTTCAGACATCATCTCAAAACTCCTTGATTTGCAGCATTGAAAGGCATTCCATTTTCATAAAACCATGTTGCTACAGCCTCATCAAGCATCATCTTTTCCTCCTTTTTGAATTTTGCGTGCATTCATCTGTGCACTTTTTGACCACTTCTTCTTGCATCGACAAAATCTTCTGTTACTTATCTTTGCAAAAGCATCCATTGACCCTTTAGTGTGCTTCTTCAGTGACTATGATTTAGAAATGGAACTGATGTGGGACAGAGCGAGGAAGAGAGGGCAAAGAGGAGAAAAGGGAGAGAAGAAGGCTTGACGGGAACGGTGGCTACCATGGGGCTTCACACCCCCTCCTATCTCAGTAGCCCTAGGGTTGCTATCCTCCCATCCCAGGAGGAAGAAGATCCATCGCAGAGAACACAAAAATTTCTGCAGACAAATTCTTCATTGCTTCATTCAATCAATGCCTTCGTATGTCTGGGTACAACCATGTTTAAAGGAGTTGGGCTACTTCAAATTATAGACTCCAAAGACATATTTCTATCCTAATAAGACTTAACAAATTAGAGATCTAAAGAAAGGAAAATACAGAATCCTACCTAAATAAGACTTCACTCAAATAAAGAAATGCAAAAATACATAATAAAAGCTAAATGGACTCTAATTTGACCCTTTTGGGTGACTTTACCATAGACTCAATAAATAGTGCGAAAATTGCACCAAAATTACGGAAAAATATAAAAGACTCCGCATGGGCTCCAAATGGGCCAAACTGTTTCTTCTGCTTCTCGTCCCCCATCAGGAACACTTGTTCTTCGGTGGAGTCGGTTCCTCTTCATCAGACGATGGGGCAATATTATCAGAGGCAGATGCACTTATAGAAGATGATGCCATCCTCTTCTTATTCTTATTCAACCAATTCAACATCTCTTCAACAATCTCCTTTGTGGTTTTATGGCATTTCTTTACACCATTAAATCTTCCAATCAAATGTTCCTTTTGTCTTTTGATTCTTCCATTAGTCACCAAGCCACAGTTCACATTTCACCTTGTTTTATCATGTTCACTGGGCCAATATGCATACTTCCAACCCGGATCATTAGATCTGGCCTTCTTCAAATTTGTCTCCGAATGGAGAGAGGGGGAGACCAAGATAGAGAGGGATAAAGGATTACCTCACCGAAGAAGGATTGCTGGTGGCCGGAGGGGACAACGGTGGTGGCTGGTGGTGGTGGCAGCAGGAGGAAGGAGCATGCTAGGAAGAAGGAACCCTAGCGGGCCACCGGAAGAAGGTAGGTGTGAGTGAGGTCGGTTGATCAGGGTTTTATGTTTTAAGTACCGGATCCAGTTGGGGTTTCAGGTGGGCCTTATTGGGTCTATGCATTCCAAGGCGTGCCAAGCGGTCATAGGCACTTGCCTTAGTTGCCGTGGCAGCACCTTGAATCGTCTTTTTGAGGTTAGAAAAAGTGGCCCTTCTCTCAGCACAGTTTTTTGCGCCTTTGCACTTAGGCGACCATCTTGACAACTATGTTCATTATGGGTTCTCAAGAGTGATGCTATAAATATTCATGCGGAGTGATATATCTTAATGCCAATAATTTGAATATTTTAATGCTGAGTTAGTTTAAATATGTAACTTACGTTTTTAATTTCTAGAGGCTCACTTTTGGACATGCGTGCGTTGGTTTAGTATATATAGAAACCTTTAGATTATAAAATAAATAAGAGGGAATAGACAACAGGAAGGAATGAAGAAAGTGCATATAACTGCTAACAAGTGGAACTAGGATGAATGTTTGCTGACTCGTGACTGGTCTTTGTTTCTAATCATGACTATATGGCTGGTTTTGTCTACAGTAAAGAGATTTAACCAACTCAAACTGGCTCTCTTTCCAGTTAGTGTATCTCTGTGTGAGCTAACTTGTTTTTCCAAGAACCTTTAGTTGTGTTTCCATGATCTAACTGACCTACCTAGAAATAAGTAACTAGTTGAATAATGAAAAGGGGGAAAGCACTGAAGAAATATGTCATCTTGGTTCTGCAGTGTTCAATGCAGCCTTTAAGCAAAATAGAAGCAAAGAAAACAGAGAAAAGTTATTAAATGGTGGAGAGGGGAAGTTGATGCATAGATTGACTAACCTACTGTTCTAATGGATTAGGTCCCCCTCTGCATCAAATAACCTAGGAACAATAATTTGTTTGAGCTTAGATAACTGTGCCCAGCCTGTTTCTTTGTGTGGTCTTTTGTCATTGTGATTAACTTGAAGTCTTACTCATCTTATTTTCTTCAACAATCTAATTAATAGTCATGCTGTAGGCTAACCAATAAGAGAAAATTAAGATCAATGCCATCTACTTTCATCCTTTATGCAGTAATAATCATTTGCATCTGAATATTGTTGATTTATTGATGAATGGTGAACTCTGAACTGGAATTAGCATTTTGTTTGCATTATTTTGCTGATCAACACTATATATCTTATAATGAACAAGAAACTTTGTTTTTTATATGTTATACCACCGACGTTGAGGTTGTTTATTCTGGATAAAATTTTGGAACATTTTAACTTTTTTAGTTTTTCTTCATGTTTCCATAATGAAAACAGTCTGAGCACGTGCCTGGAGTTCCTGTTGTTCCATCTTCTATGCTGGGCATGGGTGCTTTTCTTCCACCTGGTCAAGTAATTGCGCCCCACCCGTTTGTTATGCATCCTCATGGATCACAGTCTGTGGCCCAAGCGAATTCACATGTTCCTCAAAGTCAGATAGGATATTTTCAATCAGTGCCAACAGTTTCTTCTCAACAGCATTGGCAGAATCAGCAGGTAGCATATGAGATAGATAATTAGAAGACCTATTGTTTCCTATTGTTTTCTTTTTTCTTTGTACTTACATGATTTTTGATTTTGAAATTTGTTTGTCTTTAGGCAGTATCAGATATTCATCAGATTTCCAGCCAGAGTCCACAGCCCTCTCAAGCAGAGCAAAATCTTTTGAAATCAGATGATCATCACAGTTTTGAGATCTCAGTTGAGCAGCGAGCTGTCAATCCAGACTATTTAGAGCCTCTTAAAAACCAAAGACATGGTTCTGAAACTGTCTCCAATGGATCTGATGGGAAAATGCAGGTTATTGATGAAACTGCTCAATTACAAATTCCAATTTTTACTTTTGAATCTCATTAACATACCAGCATGTCATTTTTGTTTATTTTTTGACTCAGGACTTTGCCGCGAATGATAATGCCTACATGTCTCAGGTGACCCAGGAGAGCACACACGAAGATTCCCATTTTCAGTCTGCCCTTGGGTTGGATATGACAGAAAAGAGTAGCAAAACCAAGGTTTATTTAACACCTATCTTATTTGACATTTGAGTCCTGCCTCTTTCCTTACTGGAAGGAATTGTGACAGGATTTAGGTGCTTGGTCACTCTGCTTCTGAGGTCATATTTTGTGTTGCCTTTTGTATTTGCAGCTAAATGGTGAGACTGCAATACCTGCAGCCAGTCAGCTGCAGGGGCAGGTTGCAGCATCGGAAGAAAAATCAGCTGCCAATGTGTCATTGACTGTTAAAGATCATTCACTTAATCCAATTGATGTGATTGAATGCAATGCTGATGCTGTTACAGTGCCTGACTTGTCTGCAGCAGCTGTACAAACAGGTTCATCGACATCCAGGAAGGTTCCTGAACCAACTCTCCTTGATGAGAGAGCATTGTTAGCTTGCCTTGTTCGTGTTATTCCTGCTGGATCTAGTGGTGGAATCAGAATCAGTAGTACTGTGAGTTAACTTGAACCGCTGATTGGTCTTTGCTCTGGTTTGCTTCCTGAAAGGCCAAATTAAAAAGGCTCTTTATTTTTCCTGATATTCACAGTTGCCTAATAGACTAGGGAAGATGCTTGCTCCACTTCATTGGCATGACTACAGAAAACAATATGGGAAACTTGATGATTTCGTGGCTCGCCATCCAGAGGTAAGTTCAACCAATCTCATCCTTGAAGTTTTCAATGCCTTCCATTTTTATTCTCACTGACCTGTTTTACTATGCTATGCCAGCTGTTTGTTATTGAAGGTGACTTCATTCACCTCCGTGAAGGAGCCCAAGAAATTATATCTGCTACAACAGCTGTGGCGAAGGTTGCGGCAGCAGCAGCTGCTTTCACACCTTATTCATCAATGCTACCATCCGTTGCTGTGACTCCTGTTGCACAGGCCCACCGTCTAAGGAGGGATTTATCTGCAGAACTGAAGGCTGGGAGGAATTTTGCAAGCACAGAAACTGCTGGGCTGGTGAACCCTCCGGATTCATCTGGCAAGCTCCCACATATTTCAACGAAACATAATCAACAGAAAAATGGTGTCAATTTTAATATCATTCATGATGTCTCAGATCTAAAAATAAGCAAAACAAAGGGTCCCCAGGAACAGAATGGTTCAACCTTTGAGGCCCGGTCTGGTCATAAATCTTTCAATGTCATGGCTGAGAAGGAATCAATTATGGATAGAGCAGCCTTGTCTTCTTCCCAAAACAAGGGATCAAGCAATGGGAGACAAGGTAATGGAGGCAAGCAGCAGGGAAGGTAATGTATCTTTGCAGTTTTTGGTATCATGGACAACATGCTTCAGTCAACATGAGCCGACTTATATGTATGTTTTCTCTTTTTCCTCATGTCAGGGTATCAGGTGTTGGGCTAATTGCTAGAAGATAGTAAGTATAATCTCACACACACTCTCTCTCTCTTGGTTCACTCAAAATAAATTGCTGTATCTTATTTCATCAGATGAATTATGCTGGGCTTGATTTGTTGCAGCTTTTCCCTTGTCCATAGGCTTCTATTTTTCAATAATTGTTTGCTAATTGATAGGTAAAACTGAAAGAAGTATTTGTTTGTTTCATCCATTGCATGCGCTTTTGATTTGACAATTATACTTTTGAAGACTGGAGTAGTGGGTCACATGAGAAATGATCACCTGAACCTTCGGCTTGGCCGTGATCCTCTTCTGCTAAGCACTAGTTCTGTCTCCACTTCTACAGGTTTTCTTTATTAATCACAATCCTATCATCTGCAGATTTCATGGGCAAACTACCTTCTATACTTTTTTTTTGACAAATTCATGAAGGGGACTGCATATTTTTGCAGCTTTTGCTGGAGGTGCCTCTAATAAGAGTCATCTGACTCTTTGATTGGACAGCTCTGAATGAGCATACTTTCCATGCTTGGCTGATTCCAATCTGATTTGACAGATTGAGTTTGATAGCCAAGGCAGATCTGGTTTCAAGGGAAAATTGATCCCTCCTTTAATTTAAAGAAAAATGGTAAATAACCGGAATTGACCTGAGCTGGTATAATTGGTCTGAGATCGTCTGATTTCAGCCCAATTCTAAGCTGATTCTGATTCCGATTCCGATTTGAATTGGATCAAGCCAAGCCCTAGTGCTATAACCAACTTCTGCAATCCTTGTGAATGTGGTAGAAAAAAATGGTAAAAAGTGTGCGTAGTAGTATTCTTCTAGGTAATAATATCTTTGGGCTTGTGGTAAATAATCTTTCCTAAGTTGATCGATGAGATGCTGCGCATGCATGCACAAATGTTCTAAAATCATTTTATCCCCCTTTTCTTAAAAACTCTCTTTTAACCACGAGACGAGCAAATTCCCTTATGTCATAAGGCATGAAGCTGTCGATTATGTGTATATATCTTAGAAGCCCTGTTTTGGAACCTGATTGGGTTGATGGAAGGTCACTGGGATTGGAGTTGTAATGTTTAGTTGATGTTACCTTTTTTGCCCATCGAAGTGTATGGTAGATGAAGCCAATGCATTACCTTGCGACTTTCAGTAGCGAAGATAAGTTACCTTGTTTTTCCCCATAAAAGTGTGTAGATGTTCTTAGTCGAAGTCAGACACAAATCAACAGTAGGCCAAGTGTATGAAGCCAATGCAGGACCCTTTTTGCTTGCGGAACATCGTCTTATGGACTGATGGTCCTTTTCTTTGCAATCATCATGTTTTCATCCTTAGTCACGACACGTCGCTCTCTAACAATATGACTGAAGTGGATTGGTTAGAGAGCAATACCTTCGCCAATTGGAAAAACAGAACTACAATCTCCAGCCAATGGGATTGCTTTCCAAGCAATTCACATCTGTCCTATTGCAAGAATGATCTTGCAATCAGCATTTCTCTTCGTCTAGAGTGTTTGATTTTGTAGGAGAAAGAACCAATGTAGAGTTACAGCTTTATGTTTAATTTTTTTTGCACGACCGAAAGGTAAAGAGTTGCATTCTGTCATCAGGTCTGGCATCAAATGCCAAGATCCACCCATTTTCATGTGGTTCTTATTTCTTTTCTTCCCTGCCTCTGGTTTTAATGTTCCAGCGGTGGATTTTTTTTGTTTAATTGAGAATATGTTCTTTCACAATGGTACAGGCTTAACTATTTTTTCTTCTATTATGTACTTTTTCCAAAGGATGGCTTCCGAAGCTAATATGAGATTTTTGCCGTTTCTGACAGAGCAGATGGGAAATCCCATTGGAGGTATGCTGCTGTTTTTTGCCGGAAAGAGTTGCTGTGACTCGCTGATATTTATTCAAGATCTACCGCCATTTCTCGCGGTCGGTGTGGGCATGTGATCTGAAATTATTTTTTTGGAGGGGATGAAAATTTCATGTTATTATCCTTCCATTTTCAATCGGAAATTCTCCATATTTTTCATGGACCTGCGGTTTGGTATGAAAATCCACAATTTTATACTCGTCTGATGAAACAAGCTGAGGCTCACCAAACGGAATCTCCGAAGTACTTCTCGGCATCCCTCCATTTTGTTTTGTTAATCAAATTGTTACTGGAATGCAAAAAAAAAATTGTCATCCAGCTTCTCGATCTTTGAGTTTTTTTATCTTTAGATATCTTATTTCCCCCCTAATATTCAGATATATCTCATTTCTCCCCTAATGCTTACATTATCATGCAATCTCAGTTGAAATGCATAGAGAACGAAATGCGTAATTGGGTTCAGAATGTGTTGCCGTACACCGTCGTTTCTTTCATCAGTGTGGTCGTGATTGGATGATGGTTACATGCAAAAGGGTGTGTTTTGTTGTTTAGAGAGAGAGAGAGAGAGCATCCGAAGCTAGACTTAAGACCTTGGTAGCATATATATATATATATATATATATGTACGGTCGAAAAGTGGTCGTTGGTGTTGGTTTTTCACCCTCTGATCTTTTACAAGTTCTTAGATTTGTTGACATTGGGAATGGTTTTCACACCTATATTGACAAATGGTCACGGAGTCTCGTGAGTGATTTTGGAGGGGAATTTTTGATGTTCAAGTTCAGGGAGTCTCGTACAATGATTTTGGAGGGAATTTTTTAATGATCAAATCAAAGAATTAGTTAGAACAAAAGATGGTTGGATGGAGAGAAAGAGAGGCCCTGGATGCGCTTGTGCAAGTGTGTGGGAGTGAAGAGCTCACTTATCTTATTTTTTTTGCCCTTTTTTTTCCTTTGCTCACTGGCCACGCGCTTGTTGGGGGTTCCCCCATGTCTATTGTCGCTCTATGGACCATGTTGTATGACTATGGAGAGTAGTTAGGAGTGCATGTAAGATTGATGTGGTCTCAATAGAGGGCTAGAGTGTTATCTAACCCTTCCCGTTGGACATGGGAGAAGCCATGTGGCTGTTGCCATCTTTAGAGTAGAGGGGGTGTGTTGGGTAGGTGGCGTCGTGGCGAGACTATGTTCTAACACGATAGAGATATGCCAAATAGTTGGTGTGGCTTTATCCTAACGTAGTAGGGACGTGCTTAGTTGTGGGTGTGGCCGCACCCTTGACATTGTAGGGACGAATCTTACTGTAAATTTGGAGGCGGAAGATTCAATCTTGACCAGTGGAGGGTTGTTCGAGGATGAGTGACCCAAAGAGCTACTTATATTAGTTCTGGACTAAACACTAGCGGCCCAAGGGGGTCGAGGAGATTGGACTTGGATGGACTATACCCATTCCCCTTCTTCTGCATGGGCCCGTTAAAAGGGAGCGAGAGGATGGCGGGATGTAGCCTCTATTCTCCCACCCAAATGTGTTGAATTAGTGGGCCTTAATGAGACAAACTATCCTTAACTCTCCACATACTATAAAAGGATTTTGAGTTGTCGATGTCAGGTGCGAGTATAATATTTTGAGTGAGAGCTAAATGTATTGATCTGGTACAATACGTTCTATACTATATCATGTCAAGAGAAATTTGAATCAGTCGAGTCTTTCGATACGCCCAACTCTCCTTGGCCTTGAAACTTACAGAGTTCTACACAAAACAAAGAACAAAGCTTCAGCAGTTCCCCACAATTTTATCTACGGACTTGGAAAATTATTCTTTCAAATTAAACGGCAGTGTTTATTTCCTTCTTGACGTGAAGCCAGGAATTGAAATGGAGCAAAAGGTGGCGGAAAGAACAGCATCCCGTTCTTCTTAAAAGAGAAAAA
Organism: Colocasia esculenta; assembly: GCA_014218235.1. Classification (NCBI taxonomy): domain Eukaryota; kingdom Viridiplantae; phylum Streptophyta; class Magnoliopsida; order Alismatales; family Araceae; genus Colocasia; species Colocasia esculenta. The sequence goes on from CM024758.1 coordinate 5,751,993, forward strand.
AAAAAAAAAAATTGGAGAGTATATTTTTGTCATTTAAAAAGAGCAACTTTGAGCAAAACTGTGCCGGCGGTACAGAGTACCGCTTTATCACCAACGTACCAATGGGAATCGCAATCCCACAGCGCCCGCCTTATCCTATCAAAATCTCAAATATTTGCCGCGGCATCTCCTCCTCCGCCGCCGCGGCCGGTGGTTTAGAGAGAGAAACACCAAACACAGAGCACAGTAGAGAGAGAGAGAGAGAGAGCAGAGCAGAGCAGAGCAGAGGACGATGGCTGCCCTCTCTCTGGTCTCCTCTTCCGGCACCCCCATCACCAACCTCCCTCGCCGCCGCTTTCTCTCGCCCACCGCGTCCCCGCCCCCAGCGCTGTGCCCCAACCGCCTGCACCTCCCCCACCCCATCTCCACCAGGATCCCCGCCCTTCCCCCTCTCACCACCCCCGCCGACATCCCCGCCATCGACAGCCCCGCCGCTCTCGCCGTCCTCGGGGGCGGCTCCGTCGCGGCGCTCGCCGCCGCCCTCTCCCTCACCGACCCCGAGCGCCGCCGCCGCCTTCAGGCCGAGGAGGTCGGTGGCGGGGACAAGGAGGTGGTCAGGGAGTACTTCAACAACACCGGGTTCCAGCGCTGGAAGAAGATCTACGGCGAGACGACGGAGGGCGTCAACAAGGTCCAGCTCGACATCCGCCTCGGCCACGCCAAGACCGTGGAGACCACCATCTCCATGCTCAAGGACGGCGAGCCCCTCGCCGGGGTCACCGTCTGCGACGCTGGGTGCGGCACGGGAAGCCTCGCCATCCCGCTGGCGCGGGAGGGCGCCATCGTGTCGGCCAGCGACATCTCCGCGGCCATGGTGGCGGAGGCCCAGCGGAGGGCCGCGGAGGCCCTGGGCGGCGGGGCCGGCGGTGGGGACGCGATGCCCGTCCAGATGCCCAAGTTTGAGGTGAGCGATCTGGAGAGCTTGCAGGGGAAGTACCACACCGTGGTGTGCCTGGACGTGCTCATACACTACCCGCAGAGCAAGGCGGACGGGATGGTCGCCCACCTCGCGTCCCTGGCGGAGCGGAGGCTGCTTCTGAGCTTCGCGCCCAAGACATTCTACTACGATCTGCTGAAGAGAATTGGGGAGCTTTTCCCGGGGCCGTCGAAGGCAACCAGGGCGTATCTGCACGCGGAGAAGGACGTGGAGCGCGCGCTGGAGAAGGTTGGATGGAAGATCAGCAAGAGGGGGCTGATCACTACGCAGTTCTACTTCTCCAGGCTGGTCGAAGCTGTTCCAATCTCATCATGAAAGGGAGAATTTTGGAGGTTTGGGGTTGCAGAGGTATCTGTGCTTGTGTTTCTTGGGGAAGTTTCTCTTGTAGATAGAAGATTCTTGTTAACAGTTTTGGAGCAATCCAGGTACGCCTTTCCCTTCTCATGAGGGTTAGCCAGGTCTCTTGCGTGCCTTCTTGTGTTCTAATGTGGGAGTTAGGTGCTCCATTTTTTGAGTAAGATTTTTCCGGATACATGATCGCATTCAGTAAGTATTAGAGAGATTTTTGTGAAAATGTTTTTTTTTGAATTTTTTTATGTTTCAATTTAATTTTTTTTCACAAAACACAAATGTTCCCACCTTAATCTCTCTAATATTTACCGAATTCGATCCTCCCATATATATATATATATTCGGACTTACATAGATGATGACCACACTCAGGTGCAGATGCCCTTTCTTCCCCCAACACCAGAAGTTGTGAGGTACTACCCAAACACTGCAACAAGGATAATCTATTTATTCTAGAAGAGGGGGGGGGGGGGGTCTGAGCAAGTGGACATGGTTTCTCAATGATATCACTGCCACAATGGTCTGTCTGTTGGCAAACGTCCGATCAAGAAGTGTTTGATGAAACTGTGTTTTAAAGTCGGTTGCTTTTGATTCAGGGCAATATTTAGCTTCCATCAATTTCTTGGCAGCAACTGCATTGTGTTGGAGGGTTACAATTCATTCCTTGCATCTTTGTTAATGGAGTGTTTCAGCTGTTTAATATTGGTGTTAAGTGCAAAGTCTATCAAGTCCTGTTAAAGAGAAGAACAATGGATGTATTCATTCTTATTAGTGGGGCTGCTGTAAACAGAAAGGTAGCTTGGGTGAAATGAGAGTAGGAAGTAAGATCTGAAAGTGGCATTGTCTTCTATTCTGTGTGTTAGCTTCCTAAGCAACATTGTAAGCCACCAGTGTCTTGGAAATGCACTGTTCAAATGGAAGGATGTCCATGCTCTAGGGATTGGAAGTAGGAGGAGGTGACAGGGTGGAATGGGTCTAAAGAGTTCTTTTACTCTTGGAGCTTTAAAGCATTAAATGTAATTTACAGGATGGTCCTTATAACAGAGAACATAAACAAACACACCCCTAACAACCTAATCTTACTCAACACAACACACCCCTCAAGATGGTGCAATGATGTTTCTCATGCCCATCTTGCCTACAATGGTTGTAAATGATTAAGTAGTCAACCCTTTGGTAAAGATGTTAGCTATTTGTTCACTAGTCCGAATAAAAGGCATACAAATTTCACTTCTATCTAACTTCTCTTTGATGAAGTGTCTATCAATCTCAATGTGCTTTGTTCTGTCATGTTGCACGGGGTTATTAACAATGTCAGTAGTTGCCTTGTTGTCACAATTGAGGATAAGAGATACTTGCTGCATTAGGTGAAGCTCAGCTATCAAACTTCTGATCCATAGTAACTCACAAACTCCTTGAGCCATGGCTCTATACTTCGCCTTTGTAGTAGAATGAGCAACCACTGATTATTTCTTGCTGTGCCACATTATTAAGTTACCCCCAACATATATACCATGTCCTGAGGTTGACCTTCTGTCATCAATTGAGCTAGCCCAATTTGCATGTGTAACACTCCACTTTTAGGTGGCCATTATTGGAGAAGAGAATACCATGACTAGGACAACTTTTTAGATATTTTAGAATGTGATGTATGTACTGCCTCCAAATGTGGTTTCTTGGGATGCTGCATATACCTACTCACCACACTAACAACACATCGAATTGTCTTACCAACATCTCCACATAGTTTGTGGTTTTAGTCAATAGGAGTAATAGCAGGCTTGAACCCAAGCATTGTCGGATCTAGAGCATACCCAATGGGGTCCTAAGATCCCACTGGAATTTTAAAATCCTATTAGGGAGTTTAAAAATTTTCATTAAATTGATTTGGTTAGAAATTTTTTTATAAAAAAGGAGTGACCCCATTGAATGAAATTCCTGCGTTCGCCACTGGCCCAAGCATCCTTGTGTGGCAATAAATCTAGCACTTACTTTTGTTGAGACAAAAAAAATTCCATGATTGGACCTAGCTACCTCTATACCCAAGAAGAACCTCAACTCTTCTAGATCTTTCACCTTAAACTCTTGAGCAAGCTTGACCTTTCAGGCTATTCCTCTCTTCTAGATCATCACCCGTAATGACAATGTCATCAGTGTAAACATGCAATAAATACAGCCACTTTTCCCTTTCCATGCTTAAAAAATATATTGTTTGTATCCCATAGACTCTAGAGCTCTTCTAAAGTTATCAATGCTGTCAAAGCCTGGTGGAATCTCCATGTTTACCTCCTCTTGTAAATCCCCATGAAGAAAAGCATTCTTAACATCAAGTTGGAAAAGTTTCCAACCTAGATTAGCAGCACAAGGGATCAAAGTGCGAATAGAGTTCATCTTTGCCACTGGAAGAAATGTCTCGTTATAGTCAACTCCATATGTCCGAATGTAACTTTTTGCCACCAGGTGAGCTTTATACTTATCAACCACATCTTTAGGGGTGCATTTCACCATATACACTCATTTGCATCCCACTGGTCGCTTTCTTGCAGGTAATGACACTAGCTCCCAAGTATGGTTTTTAGTCAAGGTTCTATCTCCTCCAACATCGCTTCCTTCCAATGTGGATCAGCCATGCTTTCCCTCCAATTTGAATGGATGCTAGTAGAGGAAAAGGTAGTAATGAAGCACCTAAAAGATGGACACAAGGACTCAGAGAAATTTGATTAGTAATATCATACCTATAATGAGCGGGAGAAATAATAGATCATGAAGTTCTACAAATAGCAATATATATGTTAAGCTCAAAAGTGGAAGGGACATTATGAGAAGAAGGTAGAATAGAGACTTCGCCAGAGGTGACCCTTGGAAGGTTGGTGTATGCACAATGAAATGATCTTCCAGCTTCCCTTGTCCTCTAAACTCCTCCTGATCTTCCATTTCCCACTGTCCTCTAGACTTGTCCCGATCTTTTGTCTCCCCTGTTTAGCATCATCTCCTGCAACCCTTGTCTTTTCCTCGTGTCTAGTTCCAACAATGGGAGAACTAGACATGAAGAGAAACTCATCTGAAGTAGAAATGCCAATCATTTGTCGACTCTTTCACTTCACCTCTTGTCCAATGGTTGGTGCAGTGCCATAATATGCCTTATGTTCTCAACAAGTGACATTCATCCTTACCAATACTCCTCTCTCTAGTGGAAAGTAATACTTGTACCCCTTTTGAGTAGTGAAATATCCAATGAAAAACACACTTCAACGACCGTGGTTATTTCTACTGTAAAAGCTCTTGAACATTGAGAACATTTACCAGAATTGTTATTATAGGGAGAGAAATGAAAGACTTTCTAGTTAGAAATGACATCTTACCATCGGAGGCAGTTAGAGGTGTCGACCGTCTCGAAGTCCCAATTTGAATTATAGTCTTATTAGTAATTCCGATAAATGAGCGGAAAGTTAAACCCATTTGACTAAAGGAGATCTACACTCGATTAGATCGTGTACATATAATCATGCTTCCAAAAAGGAATTGGGCATCGAAATAGAAATTTCTAAATCCAACCTAGTGACGATCGACTCACAACGTCGATTTTGAATTGAGGTCTTGCAAGCAATTCTGATCCCTGGATAAAGAAATATTCACATTTTACTAAAGGGGTGTGATGATTGATTGAATCATGTACTTATAGTCATGCTCTGGGAGGAATTTGAGTCTCGATATAGAATTTTGTAAAACCAACCTCATATCGACCGTCTCAGAGTGTTGATTTCGAATTATAGTCTTATAAATGATTTCGATAATTGAATGAAAAGTTTTAAACCGTTTTTATTAAAGGCATGAGAATAAGTCAAAATGGGTGAATACTTTGCTGATGATCGTATACTTATATTTACAACCTCGGGAGGACTTCTAATGTCAATATGGCAACAATTTTTGACTATCGTGATAGGCTGTCTCTATCAAGGTGCATATATGGGGTATTCAATAGAAAGTGGTACTAGTTAAATATGACTTAATATCAAATTTGTAACATTTTTCTCGATTGTACAAATCACTTGTAAAGCCATAATTCAAAGTTGGACTATTATGACGGTAAAAAATTGTGGCCATCTCAGCACGAGAATACCTCTTGAGGTTGAAAATATAAGTACACAACTATTGACGATAAATTTACCCCTTCGAATATATAAGTAGAACTTTTCGTTCGGCTATCAGAATCATTTATAAGACCATAATTCAGAATTGACACTCCGAGATGGTCGACATGATGTTGATTTCATGAAATTTTGTTTTGAGGCCAAAATTCCTCCCCGATGCGTGAATACTAATTCGAATGATTATCACACCCTTCAATAAAATGAGAATATTTCTTCGCCTGCTGATCGGAACCACTTGCGAGACTCCAATTCAAATTCGATAGTACGATCGGTTGTCACCAGGTTGGATTCGAAGATTTCAACTCTGCTGCCTAAATTCCTCTTCTGGAGCATTATTATAAGTACACAATCTGATGGAGTATGACACTCCTTTGGTCAAATAGGTATACTTTTAACTCAGTTATCAAAATTACTTATAAGAGCACAATTCATAATCGAGATTTCGAGACGCTTGATGTCTATTACTGCCTCCGACAACAAGACACCATTTATGATTGAAAAATTCTTTATTACTCTATCTAAAATTACTCGAAACTCACTTATAAGATCACAATTTAGAATCGACACTCCAAGATGCTCGACGCCTCTTATCGGCGGTAAGATGCTATTTTGACCAAAAATTCGTGTATCTTTCTCTGTATCTCTCTAAAATTACAATTATAGTCGACATTCACCATGCTTAAGGGCTTTTCTAACAGAAGAATGTCTGTAACATTTTTCTCGATTGTACGAATCACTTGTGAAGTCACAATTCAGAGTTGACCTATCACGACGATTGAAATTGCGGCCATCTCGATATGGGAATTTCTCTCGAGGTCGTAAATATAAGTACGAGACCATCGATGGTATATTCACCAATTTTGGCTTATTCTCACCCTTTCAGTAAAAACGGCCAGAACTTTTTGCTCGATTATCGACATTATTTATTAGCCCAAATTTAGAATCGACACTTTGAGACGGTTGACATAAGGCTGGTTTAATGAAATTTCGTTATGAGGCTCAAATTTCTCCTCGGAGCGTCAATATAAGTACATGACTCGATCGATTATTACACCCCTTTAATAAAACATGAATATTTCTTCGACCAACAAATCGCTTGTAAGGCTCCAATTTGGAATTAGGACTACGAGTCGATCGTCACTAGGTCGCATTTGGAGATTTCTACTCCAGTACCTAAATTCCTCTTTGGGAGCGTGATTATAGGCATATGATTTGATCGAGTATGACATTCTTTTGGTCAAACAAACATAAGTATGTGTTTGGATGCACTTTTTTAACAAAATTTTCTCTTAAATTTAAAAAAGAAGAAGGTCAGACATCTTAACCTGTTTGGTTGGCAATTTTTTTTTAAAAGTGAAAATTCTATCCTATGTAAATCTCTCTCAAAATAAAAACAAGTCATAACCAGTTTTTTTAAAAAAATTACACATCTCTCTCTCTCTCTCTCTCTCTCTCTCCCGCCCCTCCCCCCGCCGGAAACCCCACCCCCTGCAGCGACTCCCCTTGCGGCCCAGAACCCCCTCCTCCCCCCCCTCCCCGGCGTTGCCCCTGCCCTCCCCGGCGTTGCCCCTGCCCTCCCCGGCGCTGCCCCACCCTGGCGCCGCCACACCCCTCCCCCCTCCGCCGCCCCAGAACCCCCGCCCCCCGACGCCCCCTCCCTGCGCGCCCCCACCCCGCCGCCCCCCGCCGCCCCAGAACCCCAGCCCCCGGCGCCCCCTCCCTGCGCGCCCCGCCCCTCCCTGCGCGCCCCCGCCCCGCCCTGCCGCCCCCCCCCCCCCCCCCCCCCCCCCCGCCCCAGAACCCCCGCCCCCGGCGCCCCCTCCCTGCGCGCCCCCGCCCCGCCCCGCCGCCGCCCCAGAACCCCCGCCCCCGGCGCCCCCTCCCTGCACGCCTCCGCCCTGCCCCAGAACCCCCGCCCCCGGCGCCTCCTCCCTACGCGCCCCCCCTCCCGGGCGCTGCCCCACCCTGGCGCCGCCACACCCTCCCCAAACACACCAACATAAATTTTAAAAAGTATATATTTTTACCAAACAGATAATATCAAATTTTTATGATTTTAAATTTAAAATTAAAATCGAATTTAACATCATTTTTAAGTAGAAATAGTTTTTTTAAAAAAACTGCTCCCAAACACCCTATAAAATTTCACTCGATTATTAGAATCACTTGTAAGACCATAATTCAGAATTGACACTCCGAGACACTTGATACCTCTTACTGTCTCCAGTGGTAAGATGCCATTTCTGACTAGAAAATGCTTCATTTTCTCCTTAAAATTACAATTCTAATAGATGTTCTCCATGCTTAGGAGCTATACAGGCAAACAATGTGCATAATATTTTCCCCAATTGTACGAATCACTTGTAAAGTCACAATTCTAAGTTGACCTATCGCGACAGTAAAAAATTGTGGCCATCTCAGCACAAGAATTCCTCCCGAGGTCGAAAATATAAGTACATGATCATCGGTGATATATTTACCCCTTCTGATTTATTGTCACCCCTTCAATAAAAATGGTCAAAACTTTTTTCTCAGTTAACATAATTATTTCTAAGATCACAATTTGGAATCGACACTCTAAGATGGTCAACATGAGGTTGGTTTCGCACCTCTTCAGTAAAATATAAATATTTCTTCGTCCGACGATCGGAACGGCTTATGAGATTCAATTCGAAATTGGCGTATGATCGATTGTCACTAGATCAAATTCGAAGATTTCTACACTGGTGCCCAAATTTCTCTTTGAGAGAATGATTACAGGTACATGATCTGATCGTGTATGACACCCCTTTGGCCAAACGAGCTTAACTTTTTGCTTGATTATTAGAATCATTTATAAGCCACAATTTAAAATTAAGACTCTGAGGCACTCAGTGCCTCTTACTGCCTCTGGCAGTAAGACTCCATTTCTGATAAGAAGATCCTTCATCCCTCTCTCTCTCTCTCAAATTACAATTCTAGTAGATATTCTTCATGTTTAGGAGCTTTTCTAGTCGAAAAATGTGTGTAACATTTTTTGTTTCCCGATTGTAGGAATCACTTGTGAAGCTACAACTCAGATTCAGATTAATTATCATGATGGTCAAAAATTATTGTCATCTCGACATGAGAATTCCTCCAGATGTTGTAAATTTAAGTACACAACCATCGGCGATATATTCACCCATTTTGGCTTATTCTCACCCTTAAAAAAATAGACATAATTTTTTTACTTAGTTATCGGAATAATTTATAAGACCACAATTCAGAATCGACTATCTAAGATAGTCAACATAAGACTAGCTTCACGAAATTCCATTCTAATGCCTAAATTCCTCCTCGAAGTGTGACTATAAGTATATGATTCAATCGATTACCACACCTCTTCAGTAAAATGCGAATATTTCCTCACTAAATAATCGAACCAGCTTACGAGACCCCAATTTGGAATCGACGCTATGAGTTGTCTGACCCTAGGTTAGATTCAGAGATTTCTACTTTGGTGCCTTATTTCCTCTCTAGGAGCATGATTATAGGTACACGATTTGATCGAGTATGACACACCTTTGGTCTAACGGACACTTTTCACTCGGTCATTAGAATTCTTATAAAACCACAGTTTGGAATTGACACTCGAGGTGCTCGACGCCTCTTATTGCCTATGGAGGGAAGATGCCATTTTTTATAAGAAAATCCGTCATTTCTCTCTCTAAAATTTTAATTTCTAGTAGACTTCTCCATACTTAGCAAAATTTTTAGTAGAAAAATGTACGTAATGTTTTCTCGATTGTACAAATCACTTGTGAAACCATAATTCAGAGTCGACCTATTACGATGGTCGAAAATTGTGGCCCTCTTGGCATGATAAATTCTCTTGAAGTTGTAAATATAAGTACACAACAATCGACAATATATTCACCCCTTCTGGCTTATTCTCACCTCTTTAGTAAAAGCAACTAGATTTTTCACTCAGTTATCGAGATTCTTTGTAGACCACAATTCAGAATCGACACTCTGAGACGGTGGGCATGCGACTAGTTTCACTAAGTTTCATTTCGAGGCCTAAATTCCCCCATGGAGTGTGAATGTAAGCACACGATTTGATCGATTGTCACACTCATTCAGTAAAACGTAAATATTTCTTTGCCTAGCAATCAGAACCGTTTACGAGACCCCAATTTAGAGTCAGTCTATTTGTATGGTCGAAAATTATGGCCACCTCAGTACAAAAATTCCTCATGAGGTCGTAAGTATAAGTTCACAAACATTGGTTCCCTTTTGGCTTATTCTCACCCATTCAGCAAAAACAGGTAGAAGTTTTTGGTCGATTATCATAATCATTTATAAGATCCAATTTGGAATCAGTACTTTGAGATGATCACATGAGATTGGTTTTACGAAATTCTATTTTGAAGCCCAAATTCCTCCCAGAGCATGACTATAAGTATACGATTCGGTTAATTATCACGTCACTTCAATAAAATGCGATTATTTTTTCGCCCGATGATCGAAATCACTTGTGAGACCTCAATTCATAATTGACATTAGGAGTCGATCGTCACTAGGTTAGATTTGGAGATTTCCATTTCGGTGCCTAAATTCCTTCCTGAGAGCATGATTATAGTTATACGATCTAATCGAGTATGACAACTTTTTGGTCAAACATATATAACTTTCCACTCGGTCATCAGAATCACTTATAAAATGACAATTTAGAGTTGAGATTCTTAGGCGTTCAATGCTCCTAACTGCCTCCAGCATAAGATGCCATTTCTAACTAGAAAATCCCTTATCTCTCTCTCTCAATCTAAAAATAACAATTTTAGTAGATGCTCTCCACCCTTAGGAGCTTTGCTAGAAGAAACATGCTTAACATTTTTCTGATTATACGAATCACTTGTGAAGCCACAATTTAAAGTCAGCCTATTATGATGGCTGAAAATTGTGGTCATCTCATCATGAGAATTCCTCTCGAGGTCGTAAATATAAGTGCATGACCATCGGTGATATACTCACCCCTTCTAACTTATTCTCACCTCTTTAGTGAAAATGAGTAGACATTTTTACTTGATTATCATAATCATTTACAAGACCACAATTCAGAATCGACACTCTGAGATGGTCTACATGAGACTAGTTTTACAAAATTCTATTTCGAGACCCAAATTCCTCCCTAGAGTATGACTATAAGTACATGATTCGGTCGATTATCACACCCCCTCAATAAAATGTGAATATTTCTTCGCCCAGCAATCGGAACTGCTAGCGAGACTTCAAATCGGAATCGACACTACAAGTCGGTTTCCACTAGATTGGATTCAGAGATTTCTACTATGGTGCCTAAATTCCTATCCGGTAGCATGATTACAAGTGCATGATCTAATAGAATATGACACCCCCAAGGTCAAATAGGTATAATTTCTACTCGGTTATTAGAATCACTTATAATCCAGAATCAGCACTCGGAGACGTTCGATGCCTCTTATTGTGTCAGATAGCAAGATTCCATTTCTGACTAGAAAATCTTTCATTTCTCTCCATAAAATTATAATTCTAATAGATGTTGTTCATACTTTGGAGCTTTTCTAGCAGAAAAAATATGCTTAACATTTTATCTAATTATCCAAATCACCTGTAAAGCCACAATTCAGAGTCGACGTATCTCGATAGTTGAAAACTGTGGCCATCTTTGCATGAGAATTTCTTTCTAGGTCATAAATATAAGTACACGACCATTGACAATATATTCATCCTTTTTGGATTACTCTCACCCCTTCAATAAAAGATGAACAGAACTTTTCGCTCGATTATCATAATCATTTATAAGATCACAATTCAGAATTAACACTCTGAGATGGTCAACATGAGGCCAGCTTCATGAGATTTCTTTCCAAGGCCCAAATTCCTCTCTGGAGCATGAGTATAAGTAAACAATTCGATCGATTATCACACCCCTTCAGTAAAATGCGAATATTTCTTCGCCTAGCAATCCAAACTTGTGAGACCCCAATTCGGAATTAGTGGCATGAGTCGGTTGTCACTCAAACGAATTTGGAGACTTCTACTTCGGTGCCCAAATTCCTCTTCGTGAGCATGATGACATGTATACGATCTGATCGAGTATAAAACATCTTCAATGAAATTGACATAAATTTTCACTCAGTTATCATAATCACTTATAAGACTACAATTCAAATTCGGCACTCTGAACCGTTTAACTCCTCTTACTCCTTTTGACAGTGAGACACCATTTTGGACTAGAAAATTCCACATTTCTCTCTTTAAAATTACAATTTTAGTAGATGTTCTTCAAGCTTATGAGTATTTCTAACAAAAATGTATGTAATGGTTTTTTTTCTTTCAATTTTACGAATCACTTGTGAAGTGACAATTTAGAGTCAGCCTATCACAATGATCGAAAATTATGGCCATCTCGGCACAGAAATTCCTCTCGAGGTCATAATTATAACTATACGACTAACATTGAAATATTCACCCCTCCTAACTTATTCTCATCCCTTCAGTAAAAATAGTTAGAATATTTCGCTCAGTTGTCGGAATCACTTATAAGGACATAATTAAAAATCGACACTCCGAGATGGTTGATATGAGGTTAGTTTTACTAAATTCTATTTCAAGACCCAAATTCCTCCCCGAGTATGAAGATAAGTACACGATTCGATCGATTATCACACCCTTCAATTAAACACAAATATTTCTTTGCGCAGCAATCAGAATCGCTTGTGAGGCCCCAATTTAGAATCGACGCTACGAGTTGGTTGTCACTAGGTTGGATTCAGAAATTTCTATTTTGGTATCAAAATTCCTCTTTGGTGCGTGATTAAATGAACACCATCTGATCGAGTATGACACCCCTTCAGTTAAATGAGCATAGCTTTTCACTTGATTATTAAAATTACTTTTAAGATCACAATTCAGAATCGGTGCTCTGAGGCGCTTGATGGCTCTTATGACCTCCAATGGCAAGACGCCATTTCTAACTAGAAAATCTTTCATTTCTCTTCATAAATTTATAATTCTAGTAGACGTTCTCTATGCCTACAAGCCTTTCTAGCCGAAAGATATGCATAACATTTTTGTTGATTATATGAATCACTTGTGAAGTCACAATTCAGATTCAACTTATCAGGACAGTAAAAATTGTGGCCATCTTATCAAAAAAATTTCTCTCAAGGTCGAAAATATAAGTACACGATCATCGATGATATATCACTTCTTCGAACTTATTCTCACCCTTTCAGTAAAAATAGCTAGAACTTTTCACTTAGTTATTAAAATCATTTAAAAGATCATAATTTAGAATCGACTCTCTGACACAGTCGACATGAGGCTATTTTATGAAATTCTATTTTGAGGTTTAAATTCCTCCCCGAAATGTGAAGATAAGTACATGATTTGATCAATTATGACACCCCATCAGTAAAATGTGAATAGTTCTTCACCCAACGATCGGAACCATAAGCAAGACTCTTATTCGAAATTGGCACTACGACCGGTCGTCATTAGGTTAGATTTGGAGATTTCTACTTCGGTGCCCAAATTCCTCTCCAAAGCATGGTTACAGGATATGATCTAATCGAGTATGACACCCTTTGGATCAAACAAATATCATTTTTCGCTCGATTATCAGAATTGTTTATAAGATCACATTCAGAATTGGCATTTCGAGACACTTGATGTCTCTTACTGCCTCCGATGGTAAGACACCATTTATGACTAGAAAATCCTTCATTTCTCTCTCTAGGATTACAATCTAGTTGATGTTCTCCATGCTTAGGAGCTTTTATAGTAGAAAAATATGCGTAACATTTTTCCTGATTGCATGAATCACTTATGAAGCCATAATTTAGAGTTGACCTATTATGATGGTCGAAAATTATGGTCATCTTGGTACGAGAATTTCTCCTGAGGTCGTAAATGTAAGTACACGATCATCGACGATATATTCACCCATTTTAGCTTATTCTCACCTATTCAGTAAAAATGGGTAGAAGTTTTCGCTCGGTTATTGGGGTCATTTATAAGACCACAATTGGAATTAGCACTCCGAGATAGTTGACATGAGGCTGATTTTATAAAATTATATTTCGAGGCCTAAACTCCTCCTCGGAGCATGACTATAACTCTATGATTCGATTGATTATCACACCCCTTCAATAAAATGTAAATATTTGTTTGCCCTGTGATAGGGACCACTTGCGAGTCCCCAATTCGGAATCAACATTAGGAGTCGATCTCATTAGGTCAACATATCAGTTGTTCTTCACCCAACAATGTTTTAACTTTTCCACTGTGATTGGATTTGTCAACATATCAGCTGCATTCTCCTGTATATGCACCTTTACTAGATCAATCTCACTTGTAGTGATTAGCTCCCTGATCTTGTGAAACCCCACAACTATGTGCTTTGTCCTGGTATGATACACTTGATTCTTTGCCAAATAGATAACATTCAAACTGTTACACTGCAAATGAACCCTTTGTTGACCCACACCAAGTTCCATCAAATAAACCCTTCAGCCACAGAGCTTCTTTTGTTGCCTCTGTCACTGCCATGTACTCTACCTCGATTGTAGACAATGCAACCACTGACTGTAACATAGATCTCCAACATATAGGTCCTCCACCCAACGTGAAAATATAGCCAGTGGTAGACCTTCTGTTGTCAATCTCTCCAGAGTTAGAATCCACATACCCAACAACTGCAAAATTGTCATGTCCTCCACCATCCTGAATGCCATAATCAGATGTTCCCTTCAAGTACCTGAACACCTATTTAACTGCCAGCCAATTCTCCTTCTCTAGATTTGCCATGAACTTGCTTACCGTGCTCACTACATGTGCAAGGTCTGGTCTTGTACACACCATAACGTAAATCAAGCATCCCACAACACTGGCATATGGTATCTTTGACATTTCTATCATTTTTTTCTCTGTCTTTGGACTTTGTTCAACAGACAACTTGAAATGATTTGTCAAAGATGTTCCCACTGGTTTAGCATCTTCCATGCCAAATCTTTAAACACCTTTTCGATGTACCTTTTCTGAGAGAGCCAAAGTTTTCATGTTTTCCTTTCTCTACAGATTTCCATCCCAATGATCTTCTTTGCTGCACCAAGATCCTTCATATCGATCATATCGAACTCTTTGCTCAGCAATGATTTCAAATGATTTACATCCTTCATATTCTTAGCAGCTATGAGCATATCATCCACATACAACATTAAGAAAATATAACTACAATCAGAAAGAGTTTTGGAATAAGCACAACAAACATACTCACATTTGGTGAAGTCAATACTCAACATGTACGTGTCAAAACGTTTGTACCACTATCTTGGTGATTATTTCAACCCATACAGTGACTTGTTTAACTTACATACATACTTCTCTTTACCCACTTCTCTGAACCTTTCTGGCTGCTCCATAAAGATCTACTCTTCCAAATCACTATATAAGAAAGCAGTCTTCACGTTTAACTGCTCCAGTTCTAAGTCTGACTGGGACACCATAACTAGTAATATTCTGATCGAAGTGGCGCCACAACAGAACCTGCCCCTACCGCTGCTGCTGTCTTATATATGTCTACTGAATTTGAGCCACATCTCAACAGATGATTTTACATTTTCCGCGAGGTTTCAGGTTCTTGAACTGGGAATTATTGGGAATCAGATAGTATGATGCACAGTTGCATGGATGTGATTCTATGCCCAATTAAACAGTCCTTTTCTACCTTATACAGTGGATTTGTGTTGAGTTGAGCATGACTGCTAGTCAATTCTAGCTCTGTACTAACTGTTGCAACCAGGTTGTGGACTCCTAACAATATTTGTTTGTCAGAAAATAGTAGTGGAACCTGCTCCTCAGTTCAGCAACTTTAACCTTCTGTTAAGGTTAAAACAGTAGTGGAACCTACTTAGTTCAGCAGTCTCACCATCCTGCTTAGGTTTGCCCTCAGCATTTTAGTTTAAAAAGATGAAGAAGAAGCATCTCTGGAGCTCTTGGTTACAAGAACCCAAGAATG
The DNA here is from genome assembly GCA_014218235.1 of Colocasia esculenta. Classification (NCBI taxonomy): domain Eukaryota; kingdom Viridiplantae; phylum Streptophyta; class Magnoliopsida; order Alismatales; family Araceae; genus Colocasia; species Colocasia esculenta. The sequence goes on from CM024758.1 coordinate 5,767,495, forward strand.
TACGTGGACAAAATGCTCTGTCCTAGGGAAGTTTTAATGTTTGGTCTTACGGAGATCTGGGATCTTCCATATTGGGAGCATTCCATAAATCCTTGTTATAGGGTGATCCCCTCCCCAAACATATAGGTGACTACTGGAAAGTTAAAGACACGTTTGTAGAGCAGTGAATTCTCATTCAAGATCATCATCATCATCATCGTCATTAGAGTCTTATTCTATCATTTTGGATTGGTTACATGAATTTTTTTGGGTCAAAAAATTTCTATCAAGTGTTATATTCGTATTTAAATCTAATAAGTCTAAGTCTTTCCTAATAACAAATTCCCATTCAAGATCACAACCATTTATACAGCAACTATCTAAACAGGAATGTGTTCTACTTCCCAATGCCTTCCAACAAATGGAAAATACCTGAAACTGAGATGGCCGAGGAGCCATTTGATTCTTGTGTTAAATGCAACTACTCTGATTTTGAAATGATATGGGTTCTGTTCATACAAGGTTTATGTTCATTCTTTAGGGGCAGTAGACATGGAAAATTTATCTTTGAGAAAGATTTAGCGATTACTCCTAACCACAGAAACATGCTGGTGAGATCCGCATTGATATGTCTGTCGACTCCACTTACATGTGTCTAAGATAGATAGTAACTTCCTGCCAAAGTTCTAGCAGGAAGCCTTTCTTCTTATCTTTCACTTTCACAAGGCAACTTCCTGTGGCTCATGAGGGACTCAATTCTCACTTCTTAATTTAGTACTGCCATCACATTTCTATTCACTGTGTTGGTTTCATATCCATGTTATAAACTCTAGTTCAGGATTCGATATAACTCTTTGAAATGATGGTAGGTTCTCCTGCGTAACTTGGGATCACATGTTACTGTCCATTTCCACTTATGGACTTGTTGTCCCTTTTAAGTTCTAACTCATCTTTCTGTTTTTTCCTCCATTTGGTGGCTTGGGGGAGTTATTTGTCTGTCGTAAAATAACGTATAATATTGGTTCAAAAATTGTCAAAATCCCGAGAAACAAAGTGTCTGGTTTTCAGACCACCAGTTTTTTAAATATCCAGTTTTGCTTTCATGGGGGTTTTAGATCAGACTTGATTAGAAATGGTGTCACATGCAGGGCTGAGCCACCTGGTTTAGCCCAATTTTTAGCAACTTGAGCCAGCCCAATCTGCATCCAACAGAATCGAAATTATTTAATTTGGTTGGGGTTGGTTCCAACCAAAATTTTATATTAATTTAATGGGAATGATTTCATTAATATTTATGTATTTAAAATGATGATAAAATATTAAAAATTGTACTTAAATGATGTATATAAGTATTTTTTTTTAAATAATTATAATATGCATACTGTATAATAACAATTATTATAATAAAATTAATTTATACAGTTTGATCTAGTTTTCACAATTTATGAAATTGAACAGAAACGAAGAGAGTTTCAAATTGAATCGAACTAGACTGAATCAGTCAATTAACCTGGTTTGGTGTTTGGTTTGAACCGAATAATGCACAACCTTGCAACATGGATCAATTAACTTTGAAATCTAGAAATTTACGGCACTCCAAATGTATTAAAACTGATGTGAAAATGATAAAAATGTCTCTTATTTTTACGATATTTTATCACAATTTAGATGCACTGTGAGCCCCACACTATTATGCCCTAACCACAACAAGAATGGGGTTGCAACTTTTGATGCACTGTGAGCCCCACACTATTATGCTTGGGGTGGGTATCTGACTCTGGTGGCCAACGAGTCCTTCCCCTACGACAAAAGACCCAAGGCTCTTAGCAGCTGAGTTCATGCAACTCGGTCAGCTTGTGCGGCAATGTTCAGATCTTTGGGTCTCGAGGCGCTTAAACTTTGGGAAAAACAGGTGGTAACATGTTAGAATTTTCACTAGGATGTCCAATTGAAATGTGTGTAACCATCAAACTTAATCCATTATAATAGGAATACTTACTCTACGTACGTGCATGCCCAATTTGTCATGTTATGGCTAATAGTTGCCAACACTACGTCAAAAAATTTTTCATGTTGTGACTAATAGTTGCCAACACTACATCAAAAAGAAAAAAAACACGCAAGCCGACTTTGGTAAAGGTTAAGCACTTGGATCAACTTTCGCCTATGTTCTAAAATTTGAAGGTTTCCATGTGCATTTCATATGTCACTTGTTGGTGACATTTAAATATGCGAAGAAATATCAACGTCTCACCGAAATAAGTGCGATCGGTGTATGAGTACACACGTTCCGCGATGGAATTTCAGTCTCGGAACGGAATTCTGCGAAACCAACGTCTTGTAGACCGTCTCGGCATGTCGATTTCGAATTGTGGTCACATAAGCGATTTCGATACCCAGTCAGAAAGTTATGCTCAGTTCTTTCGCTGAAGGGGTGAGAATAATTCGGAAGGGGTGAATATATCGGTGATGTTTGTGCACCCATATTTATGACTTGGGGAGGAGTTCTCGCATTGAGTTGAACACAACTTTCGATCGTCATGATAGGCCGACTCCGTATGGTGGCCCCACCAGCGATTCGTGTGATCGAGGGAGATGTTACTGCTAGAAATCTTTGGAAACGGGGAGATTGTCGGCTGGAATCGCAATTTTGGAGTGCGAAATGGAGGGTTTTCGACTCAGAAATGACGTCTTATCGTCAGAACGCGATAAGGGGCGATGAGTGCCTCTGAGTGACGATTCCGAATTGGGGTCTTATAAGCGATTCCGGTAACCGAGCGAAAAGTTATGACCAGTTGAGCGAATGAGTGTCCGTATGCGATCACATCGGGAGCCTGCGACCACACTCCCAGAGAGGAATTTGGGTGCCAGACTGGAAATCTCTGAATCCGACCTTTTGCCGACCGAGTCGAAGTGCCGATTTCGAATTGGGGCCTCGCAGGCGGTTCCGATGGCCGGGCTAAGAAATATCAGCATCTCACAAAAAAGTACGATCGGTGTACTAGTAAACACGTTCCGCAGTGGAATTTCGGCTTCGGAACGAAATTCCACGAAACCAGCGTCTTGCCGACCGTCTCGAAATACTGATTCCGAATTGTGGTCACATAAGCGATTTCGATACTCGGGCAGAAAGTTATGCCCAGTTCTTTCGCTGAAGGGGTGAGAATAATTTAGAAGGGGTGAATATATCGGCGATATTTGTGCACCCATATTTACAACTTCGGGAGGAGTTCTCGTGCTGAGTTGAACACAACTTCCGATTTCCGTGATAGGCTGACTCCGTGTGGTGGCCCCATCAGCGATTCCCGTGATCGAGGGAGACGTTACTGCTAGAAAACCTTGGAAACGAGATCACAATTTTGGAGTGTGAAACATAGGTTTTTCGACTCGGAAACGACGTCTTATTGCCTGATGGCGATGAGGGGCGACGAGTGCTTTTGAGTGACGATTCTGAATTGGTCTTATAAGCGATTTCGATAATCGAGCGGAAAGTTATGCCCGGTTGAGCGAAGGGGTGTCCGAATGCAATCACATCGGGAGCCTGCGACCACGCTTCCAGAGAGGAATTTGGGTGCCGGATCGGAAATCTCCAAATCCGACCTTGTGCCGATCGGATCGAAGTGCCGATTTCAAATTGGGGCCTCGTGGGTGGTTTCGATGGCCGGGCGAAGAAATATCCACGTCTCACTGAAAAAGTGCAATCGGTGTACTAGTACACATGCTTCGCGGTGGAATTTTGACCTCGAAATAGAATTCCGCGAAACCAATGTCTTTCCAACCATCTCGGAATGTCGATTCCGAATTGTGGTCACAAAAGAGATTTTGATATCCGGGCAGAAAATTATGCTCAATTCTTTCGTTGAAGGGGTGAGTATAATCCGGAAGGGGTAAATATATCAGCGATGTTTGTGCACCCATATTTAGGACCTAGAGAGGAGTTCTCACACCGAGTTGAACACAACTTCCAATCGCCATGATAGGTTGACTCCGTGTGGTGGCCCCACCAGCGATTCGCGTGATCGAAAGAGACGTTACTGTCAGAAAACCTTGGAAACGGGGAGATCATCAGCTAGAATCGAAATTTTGGTGTGCGAAACGGAGGTTTTTTTGACTAAAAAATGACGTCTTATCGCCAGACGGCAATAGGGTGACGAGCGCCTCTGAGTGACGATTCCGAATTAGGGTCTTATAAGCGATTCTGATAACCGAGCGGAATGTTATGGACGGTTGAGCGAAGGAGTGTCCGTATGCGATCGCATCGGGAGCCTGCGATCACGCTCCTAGAGAGGAATTTTGGCGCCAGACCGGAAATCTCCGAATCCGACCTTGTGCTAACCGGGTCGAAGTGTCAATTCTGAATTGGGACCACGCGGGCGGTTTCGATGGCCGGGCGAAGAAATATTTGCGTCTCACCAAAAAAAGTACTATCGGTGTACTAATACACACGCTCCGTAGTGGAATTTCGCCTCAAAACGGAATTTCTCGAAACCAGTGTCTTGCCCATGGTCTTGGAATGTTGATTCCGAATTGTGGTCACATAAGTGATTCCGATACCTAGACGGAAAGTTATGCTCAGTTCTTTCGTAGAAGGGGTGAGAATAATTCAGAAGAGGTGAATATATCGAGGATGTTTGTGCACCCATATTTACGACATGGAGAGGAGTTCTCGCGCTGAGTTGAACACAACTTCTGATCGCCGTGATAGGCCGACCCCGTATGGTGGCCCCACCAGCGATTCGCGTGATCGGGGGAGACGTTATCGTTAGAAAACCTTAGAAACAGGGAGATTGTAAGATGAAATCACAATTTTGGAGTGCGAAATAGAGGTTTTTTGACTCAGAAATGACGTCTTGTCACCAAATGGTAATAAGGTGTGACGAGCGCCTCAGAGTAATGATTCCGAATTGGGGTCTTATAAGCGATTCCGATAACCGAGCGAAAAGTTATGCCCGGTTGAGCGAAGGGGTGTCCGTATGCGATCGCACCGGGAGCTTGCGACCACTCTCCAGGAGAGGAATTTGGGCGACGAACTGGAAAACTCAGAATCTGACCTTGTGCCGACTAGGTCGAAGTGTCGATTCTGAATTGGGGCCTCGCGGGCGGTTTCGATGGCCGGGCGAAGAAATATCCGCGTCCCACCGAAAAAGCGCGATCGGTGTACTAGTGCACACGTTCCGCGGTGGAATTTCACCATCGGAATGAAATTTCGCGAAACCAGTGTCTTGCCGACCGTCTCGAAATGCCTATTCCGAATTGTGGTTAGATAAGCGATTCCGATACCCCGGCGGAAAGTTATGGCCCGTTCTTTCGCTGAAGGGGTGAGAATAATCTAGAAGGGTTGAATATATCGGCGATATTTGTGCACCCAAATTTACGACTTGGGGAGGAGTTCTCGCGCTGAGTTGAACACAACTTTCAATCTCCGTGATAGGCCGACTCCGTGTAGTGGCCCCACCAGTGATCGAGGGAGACGTTACTGTTAGAAAACCTTAGAAACGGGGAGATCGTCGGCTAGAATCACAATTTTGAAGTGCGAAAGTGAGGTTTTTCGAATCGAAAATAATGTCTTATTGCCAGATGGCAATACGGGGCGATAACCGCCTCTTTGTGACGATTCCGAATTGGAGTCTTATAAGCGATTACAATAACCGAGCGGAAAGTTATGACTGGTTAAGCGAAAGGGTGTCCGTATGCGATCACATCGGGAGCCTGCGACTAAGCTCTCAGAGAGGAATTTGGGCGCCAGACCGGAAATCTTCGAATCCGACCTTGTGCCGACCAGGTCGAAGTGTCGATTCCCAATTAGGGCCTCCCAGGCGGTTCCGATGGCCGGACAAATAAATATTTGGTCTTACCAAAAAAAAGTGTGATCGGTGTACTAGTACACACGCTTCGCGGTGGAATTTCGGCCTTGGAACGGAATTCCGTGAAACTAGCGTCTTCACGACCGACTCGGAATGCCGATTCTGAATTGTGGTCACATAAGTGATTCCGATACCCGGGCGGAAAGTTATGCCCATTTCTTTTGCTGAAGGGGTGAGAATAATCCGGTAGGGGTGAATATATCTGCGATATTTGTGCACCCATATTTACGACCTGGGGAGGAGTTCTCACGTCGAGTTGAACACAACTTCCGATCGTCGTGATAGGCCGACTTCGTGTGCTGGCCCCACCAGCGATTCGCGTGATCGAGGGAGACGTTACTACTAGAAAACTTTGGAAACGGAGAGATCGTCGACTAGAATCATAATTTTGGAGTGCGAAACGGAGGTTTTTAGAATCAGAAACGACGTCTTATCACCATATGTAAGGGACGACGAGCGCCTCTGAGTGATGATTCCAAATTGGGGTCTTATAAGCAATTCCGATAACCGAGCGGAAAGTTATGGCCGATTGAGCTAAGGAGTGTCCGTATGCGATCGCATCGGGAGCCTGCGATCACGCTCGCAGAGAGGAATTTGGGCACCAGACTCGAAATCTTTGAATCCAACCTTGTGCTGAGAGGGTCGAAGTGTCGATTCTGAATTGGGGCCTCAGGGCAGTTCTGATGGCCGGGCGAAGAAATATCCGTGTCTCACCGAAAAAAGCGCGATCAGTGTACTAGTACACATGCTCCGCGGTGGAATTTCGACCTCGAAACGGAATTCCGTGAAACCAGTGTCTTGGCGACTGTCTCAGAATGCCGATTCCGAATTGTGGCCTCATAAGTGATTGCGATACCCGGGCGGAAAGTTATGATCAGTTCTTTCGCTGAAGGGGTGAGAATAATCTAGAAGGGGTGAATATATTGGCAATGTTTGTGCACCCATATTTACGACCTGGGGAGGAGTTCTCGCGCCGAGTTGAACACAACTTTCGATCGCCGTGATAGGCCAACTCCGTGTGGTGGTCTCAGCACCGATTCGCATGATCGAGGGAGACGTTGTTACTAGAAAACCATGGAAATAGGGAGATCGTCACATGGAATCACAATTTTGGAGTGCGAAATGGAGGTTTTTCGAATCGGAAACAACGCCTTATTGCCGTCTACGACGAGCGCCTCTGAGTGACTATTCTGAATTGGGGTCTTACAAGCAATTCCGATAACCGAGCAGAAAGTTATGCCCGGTTGAGCGAAGGGGTGTCCGTATACGATTACATCTGGAGTCTGCGACCACGCTCCCAGAGAGGAATTTGGGTGCTAGACCGAAAATCTCCGAATCTGACCCTGTGCTGGCCGGGTCGAAGTGTCGATTCCGAATTGGGGCCTCGCGGGCAGTTCCGATAGCCGGTCGAAGAAATATCCGCATCTCAGCGAAAACAGCGCGATCGATGTACTAGTAGACACGCTACGCGGTGGAATTTCGGCCTCAAAATGAAATTCCGCGAAACCAGCATCTCGTCGACCGTCTCGGAATGCCGATTCTGAATTGTGTTCACATAAGCGATTCCGATACCCGAGCGGAAAGTTATGCAAAGTTCTTTCACTGAAGGGGTGAGAATAATCCGGAGGAGGTGAATACGTGATGTTTTTGTACCCATATTTACTACCTGGAAAGGAGTTCTCGCACCCAGTTGAACATAACTTCAGATCGCCGTGATAGGCAGACTCTGTGTTACTACAAGAAAATCTTGGACACATGGAGATCGTAGGCTGTAATTACAATTTTGGAGTCTGAAACGGAGGTTTTTCGACTTGTAAATGACATCTTATCCCAAATGGCGATAGGAAGCAATGAGCGCCATTGAGTGACGATTCCGAATTGGGGTCTTATAAGCGATTCCGATAACCGAGCGGAAAGTTATGCCCGGTTGAGCGAAGGGGTGTCCGTATGCGATCGCATCGGGAGCTTGCGACCATGCTACCAGAGAGGAATTTGGGTGCCGGACCGAAAATTTCTGAATCCGACCTTGTGCTGACCGGGTTGAAGTGCAGATTCCGAATTGGGGACTCACGGGCGATTCCGATGGCCGGGCAAAGAAATATCCGCGTCTCACCGACAAAATCGCGATCGGTGTACTAGTACACACGCTCCGCGATGGAATTTTGGCCTCAGAATGGAATTCCGCAAAACCAGTGTCTTGCCGATCGTCTCAGAATGCTGATTCTGAATTGTGGTCATAGAAGTGATTCCGATACATGGGCAGAAAGTTATGCCCAATTCTTTCGCTGAAAGGGTGAGAAAAATCCAGAAGGGGTGAATATATCAGCGTTGTTTGTGCACCCATATTTACGACCTAGGGTGGAGTTCTTGCACTGAGTTCAACACAACTTTCGATCACCGTGATAGATTGACTTCGTGTGGTGGCCCCACCAGCGATTCGCGTGATCGAGGGAGATGTTACTGCTAGAAAACCTAGGAAACGGGGAGATCGTTAACTGGAATCGCAATTTTAGAGTGCTAAATGGAAGTTTTTCGACTCGAAAATGACGACTTATCGCCAGATGGTGATAAGGGGCAATGAGCGGCTCAGAGTGATGATTCCGAATTGGGATCTTATAACGATTCTGATATCCGAGTAGAATGTTATGCCTGATTGAGCGAAGGGGTGTCCGTATGCAATCGCATCGGGAGCTTACGACCACGCTACCAGAGAGGAATTTGGGCGCCGGACCGGAAATTGTCAAATCCGACCTTGTGCCGACCGGGTCGAAGTGCCGATTCTGAATTTGAGCGAAGAAATATCTGCGTCTCACCGAAAAAAATGTGATCGGTGTACTAGTACACACGCTCCGCGGTGGAATTTCGGCCTCGGAACGGAATTCTGCGAAACCATCGTCTTGCTGACCGTCTCGGAATGCCGATTTTGAATTGTGGTCACATAAACGATTCTGATACCAGGGCGAAAAGTTATTCTCAGTTCTGTCACTGAAGGGGTGAGAATAATTCAGAAAAGGTGAATATATCGGCGATGTTTGTGCACCCATATTTATGACCTGGGGAGGAGTTCTCGCGCCGAGTTGAACACAACCTCTGATCACCGTGATAGGCCGACTCCGTGTGGTGGCCCCACCAGTGATTCGCGTGATCGAGGGAGACATTACTGCTAGAAAACCTTGGAAACGAATAGATTGTCAGCTGGAATCGCAATTTTAGAGTGCGAAATGGAGATTTTTTGACTTGTAAACGATGTTTATCGCTAGATGGTGATAAAGGGCGACGAGCGCCTCTGAGTGACGATTCCGAATTGGGGTCTTATAAGCAATTTCGAGAACCGAACTGAAAGTTATGCTCGATTGAGCGAATGGGTGTCTGTATGCAATCACATCGGGAGCCTGCGACCACGCTCCCAAAGAGGAATTTGGGCGCCGGACCGGAAATATCTGAATCTGACCTTGTGCCGACTGGGTCGAAGTGTCGATTCCGAATTGGGGACTCGCGGGCTGTTTCGATGGCCGGACGAAGAAATATCTGCGTCTCACTGAAAAAAGCGCGATCGGTGTACTAGTGCACACGCTCTGCGGTGGAATTTCACCCTCGGAATGGAATTTTACGAAACCAGCATTTTGCCGACCGTCTCAGAATGCCGATGCCGAATTGTGGTCAGATAAGCGATTCCGATATCCCCGCGGAAAGTTATGCCCCGTTCTTTCACTGAAGGGGTGAGAATAATCCAGAAGGGGTGAATATATCGGCGATGTTTGTGCACTCATATTTAGGATCTGTGGAGGAGTTCTCGCGCCGAGTTGAAAACAACATTTGATCGTCGTGGTAGGCCGACTCCGTGTAGTGGCCCATTCACGTGATCGAGGGAGATGTTACTGCTAGAAAATGTTGGAAATGGGGAGATCGTCGGCAAGAATCGCAATTTTGGAGTACGAAACAGTGGTTTTTCGACTCGGGATGATTTCAAATTAGGGTCTTATAAGCGATTCCAATAACCGAGTGGAAAGTTATGGTCGGTTGTGCAAAGGGGTGTCTGTATGCGATCGCATCGGGGGCCTGCGACCACACTCCCAGAGAGGAATTTGGGCACTAGATCTAAAATCACCGAATCCGACCTTGTGCAGACCGGGTCGAAGTTCCGATTCTGAATTGGGGCCTCGCGGGCGGTTCTGATGGCCGGGAGAAGAAATATCCATGTCTCACTGAAAAAAGCGCGATCAGTGTACTAGTACACACGCTTCGCGGTGGAATTTCGGCCTCAGAATGGAAAAACCAGTGTCTTGCCGACCATTTTGGAATGCCGATTCCGAATTGTGGTCACATAAGCGATTCCGATACCTGGGTAGAAAGTTATGCTCAGTTCTTTCGCTGAAGGGGTGAGAATATTCCGGAAGGAGTGAATATATCGGTGATATTTGTGCACCCATATTTTCGACTTGGGGAGGACTTCTCGTGCCGAGTTGAACACAACTTCCGATCTCCGTGATAGGCCGACTCCGTGTTGTGCCCCCACCAGCGATTCACGTGATCGAGGGAGACGTTACTGCTAGAAAACCTTGGAAACGGGGAGATTGTCGGCTAGAATCGCAAATTTGGAGTGCAGAAGGGATGTTTTTCGACTCATAAACGACGTCTTATCACTAGATAGCGATCGAGGCGACGTGCGCCTCTGAGTGTTGATTCCGAATTGGGGTCTTATAAGCGATACTGATAACTGAGTGGAAAGTTATGCTCGGTTGAGCGAAGGGGTGTCCGTATGTGATCACATCGGGAGCCTGCGACCACGCTCACAGAGAGGAATTTGGGCGTCGGACCGGAAATCTTCGAATCCAACCTTGTGCCGAACGGGTCAAAGTGCTGATTCCTAATTGGGGCCATGCGGACGGTTCCGATGGCCGGGCGAAGAAATATCCGCGTCTCACCTAAAATAGCGCGATCGGTGTACTAGTACACACACTCCGCGGTGGAATTTCGGCCCCCGAATGGAATTCCTCAAAACCAGCATCTTGCCGACCATCTCGGAATGCCGATTCGAAATTGTGGTCACATAAGCGATTTTGATATCCGGGCGGAAAGTTATGCCCAGGTCTTTCGCTGAAGGGGTGAGAATAATCCGGAATGGGTGAATATATCGGCGATGTTTGTGCACCCATATTTGCGACTTGGGGAGGAGTTCTCGAGCCGAGTTGAACTTTGGAAATGGGGAGATTGTGAAACGAAGGATTTTTGACTCGGAAACGACTTCTTATCACCAGATGGCGATAAGGGGCGACAAGCGCTTCTGAGTGTCAATTTCGAATTGGGTACTTATAAGCGATTCCGATAATCGAGCGAAAATTTATGCCCGGTTGAGCGAAGAGGTGTCCGTATGCGATCGCATCAGGAGCGTGCGACCATGCCCCCAAAGAGGAATTTGGGCGCTGGACTGGAAATCTCCGAATCGGACCTTGTTCCGACCGGGTCGAAGTGTCGATTCTGAATTGGGGCCTCGCAGACAGTTTTGATGGCCGGTAAAGAAATATCCGCATCCCACTTAAAAAAATGCGATCGGTGTACTAGTACACATGCTCCGTGGTGGAATTTCCACCTCAGAACGAAATTCCGCGAAACCACCGTCCTGCCGACCGTCTCGGAATGTCGATTCCGAATTGTGGTCACATAAGCGATTCCGATACCCAGGCAGAATGTTATGCCCAGTTCTTTCGCTGAAGGGGTGAGAATAATTCGGAAGGGGTGAATATATCGACGATGTTTGTGTACCCATATTTGCGACCTGGGGAGGAGTTCTCACGCCGAGTTGAACACAACTTCCGATCGCCATAATAGGCCGACTCCATGTGGTGGCCCCACCAGCGATTCGCGTCATCGAGGGAGACGTTACTGCTAGAAACCTTGGAAACAGGGAGACCATCGACTGGAATCACAATTTTGGAGTGCGAAACAGAGGTTTTTCGACTCGAAAATGACGTCTTATCGCCAAATGGCGATAAGGGATGACGAGCGCCTTTGAGTGACGATTCGGAATTGGGATCTAATAAGTGATTCCGATAACCGAGAGGAAAGTTATGTCTAGTTGATTGAAGGGGTGTCCGTATGTGATCGCATCGGGAGCCTACGACTATGCTCCCAAAGAGGAATTTTGGCGATGGACCGGAAATCTTCGAATCTGATATTGTGCCACACGGGTCGTAGTGTCGATGCCGAATTGGGGACTCGCGGACCGTTCTGATGGCCGAGCGAAGAAATATCCACGTCTCACTGAAAAATGCGCGATCAGTGTACTTGTACACACACTCCGCAGTAGAATTTCAGCCTCGGAACGGAATTCCGCAAAACCAGCATCTTGCCGACCGTCTCGGAATGTCGATTTCGAATTGTGGTCACATCAGCGATTCCGATACCCGGGTGAAAAGTTATGCGCAGTTCTTTCACTGAAAGGGTGAGAATAATCCGGAATGGATGACTATATCGGCGATGTTTGTGCACCCATATTTACGACCTGTGGAGGAGTTCTCGCGCTGAGTTGAGCAAAACTTCCAATCGCCCTGTTAGGCTGACTCCATGTGGTGGCCCCACTAGTAATTCACGTGATCGAGGGAGACGTTATTGCTAGAAAACCTTGGAAACAGGGAGATCGTCGATTGGAATCGCAACTTTGGAGTGCGAAATGTAGGTTTTTCAACTCGGAAATGACGTCTTCTCTCCAGAGGACGATAAGGGGCGACGAGCGCCTTTGAGTGACGATTTCGAATTGGGGTCTTATAAGCAATTCTGATAACCGAGAGGAAAGTTATGCCCTGTTGAGCGAAGGGGTGTCCGTATGCGTTCGCATCAGGAGCCTGCGACCACGCTCCCATAGAGGAATTTGGGCGCCGGACCAAAAATCTTCGAATCCAACCTTCTGCCGACCACGTCAAATTGTCGATTGTGAATTGGGGCCTTGCAGGCGGTTCTGATGGCCGGGCTAAGAAATATCCTCATCTCACTGAAAAAAGCATGATCGATGTACTAGTACACACGCTCTGCGGTAGAATTTCGGCCTCAAAATGGAATTCCTCAAAACCAGTGTCTTGCCGACTGTGTTGGAATGTCGATTCCTAATTGTGGTCACATAAGCGATTCTGATACTCAGGCGGAAAGTTATGCCCAGTTCTTTCGCTGAAGGGGTGAGAATAATCCGAAAGGGGTAAATATATCGGCGATGTTTGTGCACCCATATTTACGACCTAGGGAGGAGTTCTTGCGCTGAGTTGAATATAACTTCTGATCGCTGTGATAGGCCGACTCCGTGTGGTGTTCCCACCATTGATTCACGTGATCGAAAGAGACGTTACTGCTAGAAAACCATGGAAACAGAGGGATCGTCGGCTGGAATCGCAATTTTGGTGTAGCGTATTGACTGTTCAGATCATGGTTTAGTTGTTGTGGTGGCCAGTGTGTGGCCTTTGGTGTGTGTTGCAGGTATTTACGCAGGTTGTGGGGCTTCGTGGGCCGACAGCTTGGGCCCAAAGCACTCACTGGTTCACTGTCTGTGAACGCGACAAAGCTTGGCGTCGCGTTCTGAACGCGACGGCCCTGGGTGTCGCGTTCCGGTTACCGCCGCTTGAGGGTCTTCGTCTGCATGTCCGCCGCGTGGCGCGCGTTGGACGACCTGCTGACGTCAGCAGTGAGAAGGCGACGACCTCCTGCGTCGCATTCTTGTCGCGACGGTAGGGTGCGTCGCGTTCTCAAGTCTGAGGTGTTTTTAACTTAGGTCGGCCGAACAGAGCTGAGAACGCTCTGCTCGGCCAGGAAGGATTGTTTGTGATGGAATTTGGGCGATTCGAGGTTTTGGAGTTATTTTCGGTGTGGTCTCGCCGCGAGGACGTGCTACGGAGCAGGGGAAACATCGGGGTATCGCCGTTCTTCGCGTTCTTCACGATTGTAGGGAGATTCTGCCCTGTTTTACTACATGGATTGCATGTGATGCATGTTTAGTGTGATATTCGTATTATAGATGCTAGATACCATGCTGGGGCAACAAGTTAAGTATGAATAATTGGTTGTTACAACATTTTATATGGTTTGCATGGGGAATCCGGAGATGGGTTTCTGGATTAGGGTTACTATCTGTGAAGGCGACGGACCTGCCTGTCGCGTTCTGAACGCGACAGCCCGACCCGTCGCGTTCTGCTTCTGAATGCGACATATTGAGGTGTCGCGTTCTGAAGGCGACAATGGACCCCGTCGCGTTAAGGGTTCCGATGGCAATGGTCTTGTGCATGGTTATGTAGTGAACGGATTATCGATATGTGTTGTGTATGACAATGGTAAGCGGTGCATTGGCACTTGCAGAGTTTGAGGAACGTGGTGTTCATGTGGTTTGAGCGCTATTCACATGGTTTGTGTGTGCGTGGCGAGTAGTACGACGCCTACCTTGGTTACCTCTTCAGTTGGGAGCTTCAGGTTTTGTGTGAGCCAAGCACGTGAGTGCTCGGGGCTTGTCCCGGTACTTGTGTACCGTCGAGGTTTGTGTCTTATTCTTGGACACCCTCACTCTTATGTAGAGTTGTACGTCCGGCTGAGGGAAAGACGGCAGTGGGACAACGACTTGTAAGAGTTTGTGTTTGTCGCTTGTAGCGCGCTCGTGGTTGGGGGTTAAGGACACCAGTAAATGTACTGGGCCCCAGCTAGTCCTGTTTTCCAGTGCCTCACTTTAGGGAGGTCGGGCCAGAGTCCCTAAAGGTGCCAAGCATGGGTCTGTGGCAGTGTGGTCCGCAGGAGTGGTGTTGGTTGGTCTCCATAGTTTCTTGACTTGTTTTAGTGGAGCAGCAGCTGGTCCTTTCGTCCGTGGTTACGAGACTAAAAGGTAGTCCTGTGTGGTTTGTCCGGGTCGGTTACTGGTGTCGCGAACCAGTCTTCGTGGCATGAGTGTGATGTTTTCCTACTTTAGCACGTACACCTGGTTGTGGTTTTCCGTTTATTTACTTAAAGTTGATCTCTGTTAATAGCATGTGGTAACTAGTGTTTACAACTTTAATATCTTGCTTAGATAATTCTATAAATTGCTAGCGTAGCTTCCTGCTTATGCACTTGTGAGTATGGTTTTGATCGGTCTTTGGGGGAGTTTTCCTACTGAGCCAATGACTTGTGAGGCTCACCCCTACTCCTTTCAGGTGAGGGAGAGCAGGAGCTTCTCGCCCATCTTCTAGTTCAGAGCCGCACCGTAGCGGAGTTGGGTCTGCACCACCAGCAATGTAATTTCCTTTCTTTGTACACCTCGGGGTATGCCCCAGGTCGTTGTTGTACTTGTGTCTGGCTACTGTTGAGAAAATGACTATGTATATTTCATGTAAATATTTATGAGATGGCAATCTTATATATATTTGAGCAGTTTCCTTTATATTTCTATGGACTTGTGAATGGTATCCCTGGCGAGGCTTCGGCTCGATCTCGAGAGGCAGAGTCGTGTCAAGCTCGTTATTAGGTTAATAGATTTGAACGACGAGGACCGCTACATTTGGAGTGTGAAATAGAGGTTTTTAGACTTAAAAACAACGTCTTATCGCCAGTTGCGATAAGTGACGACGAACGCTCTGAGTGACGATTCCGAATTGGGATCTTATAAGCGATTCCGATAACCGAGCAGAAAGTTATGCCCAATTGAGCGAAGGGGTGTCCGTATGCGATCACATCGGGAGCCTGCGACTATGCTCCCAAAGAGGAATTTGGGCACCGGATCAGAAATCTCCGAATCGGACCTTGTGCCGACCGGGTCGAAGTACCGATTCTGAATTGGGGCCTCGCAAGCAGCTCTGATGGCCGGGCAAAGAAATATCCGCGTCTCACCGAAAAAAGGGCGATCGGGGTGCTAGTTCACATGTTTCGTGATGGAATTTCGGCCTCGGAATGGAATTACACGAAACCAGCGTCTTGCCAACCGTCACAGAATGTCAATTTTGAATTGTGGTGAAATAAGCGATTTCGATACTCAGGCGGAAAGTAATTCCCAATTCTTTCGCTGAAGGGGTGAGAACAATCCGGAAGGGGTGAATATATCGGTGATATTTATGCACCCATATTTGCGATCTGGGGAGGAGTTCTTGCGCCAAGTTGACACAACTTCCGGTCACTGTGATAGGCCGACTCCGTGTGGTGGCCTCACCAGCGATTCACGTGATCGAGGGAGACGTTACTGCTAGAAAACCTTGGAAACGGAGACATCGTCGGGTGGAATCACAATTTTGGAGTGCGAAACGGAGATTTTTCGACTCGAAAATGACGTCTCGCCCTCATGTCTATAAGGGGCGACGAGCGGCTCTAAATGACGATTCCGAATTTGGGTCTTATAAGCGATTCCGACAATCGAGCGGAAAGTTATGCTCGGTTGAGTGAAGGGGTGTCCGTATGCGATCTCATCGGGAGCCTGCGACCACACTCCCAGAGAGGAATTTGGGCGCCGGACTGGAAATCTCCGAATCCAACCATGTGCCGAACGGGTTGAAGTGTCAATTCCGAATTGGGGCCTCGCAGGTAGTTCCGATGGCTGGGTGAAGAAATATCCGCATCTCACCTAAAAAAGCGCGATCGGTGTACTAGTACACACATTCCACGGTGGAATTTCGGCCTCAGAACGGAATTCCGCGAAACCAGCGTGTTGCCGACCATCTCGGAATGCAATTTCGAATTGTGGTCAAATAAGCGATTCCGATACCCGGGCGGAAAGTTATGCCCAGTTCTTTCGCTGAAGGGGTGAGAAGAATCCAAAAGTGGTGAATATATCGGCGATGTTTGTGCACCCATATTTGCGACCTGGCGTGGAGTTTCCGCGCCGAGTTGAACACAACTTCTGATCGTCGTGATAGGTCGACTCCATGTGCTGGCCCCACCAGTGATTCGCGTGATCGAGGGAGACCTTACTGCTAGAAAACCTTGGAAACGGAGAGATCGTCGGGTAGAATCGCAATTTTGGAGTGCGAAACGGAGGTTTTTTGACTCGAAAACTACGTCTTATGATGGCAATAAGGGAAGACGAGCACCTCTGAGTGACGATTCCAAATTAGGGTCTTATAAGCGATTCCGATAACCGAGCGAAAAGTTATGCCCAGTTGAGCAAAGGGGTGTCCGTATGCGATTGAATCGAAAGCCTGCGACCATGGTCCCAGAGAGGAATTTGGGCGTCAGACTGGAAATATCCGAATCCAACCTTGTGTAGACCGAGTCAAAGTGTCGATTTCGAATTGGGGACTCGCGGGCGATTCCGATGGCTAGGTGAAGAAATATCCGCGTCTCACCGAAAAAAGTGCGAACGGTATACTAGTACACACGCTCCACGGTGGAATTTCGGCCTCGGAACGGAATTCCGCAAAACTAGCGTCTTGCCGACTGTCTCGGAATGTCGATTTCGAATTGTGGTCATATAAAGGATTCCGATACCCGGGCTGATGGTTATGCCCAATTCTTTGCTGAAGGGGTGAGAATAATTTGGAAGAGTGACTATATCGACGATGTTTGTGCACCCATATTTATGACCTGGGGAGGAGTACTCGCGCCGAGTTGAGTGCAACTTTCGATCGCCGTGATAGGCTGACTCCGTGTGGTGGCCCCACCAGCGATTCACGTGATCGAGGGAGACGTTACTGCTAGAAAACCTTGGAGACGGGGAGATCGTCGACTGGAATTGTAATTTTGGAGTGCGAAATGGAGGTTTTTGGACTTGGAATTGACGTCTTATCGTCTAATGGCGATAAGGGGCGACGAGCACCTCTCAGTGACGATTCCGAATTGGGGTCTTATAAACGATTCCGATAACCAAGAGAAAAGTTATGCCCGGTTGAGTGAATGGGTGTCCGTATGCGATCGCATCGGGAGCCTGCGACCACGCTCATAGAGAGAAATTTGGGCGTCGGACCGAAAATCTCCGAATCCAACCTTGTGCCGAACGGGCTGAAGTGCCGATTCCGAATTGGCTCCTCGCGGGCGGTTCCGTTTGCCAGGTGAAGAAATATACGTATTTCACCTAAAATAGCGTGATCAATGTACTAATACACACGCTCCACAGTATAATTTCGGCCTCAGAACGAAATTCCATAGAACCAACGTCTTGCCGATCGTCTCGGAATGCCAATTTTGAATTGTGGTCAAATAAGCGATTCCGATACCCAGGCGGAAAGTTATGCCCAGTTCTTTCGCTGAAGGGGTGAGAACAATCCGAAAGGGGTGAATATATCAACGATGTTTGTGCACCAATATTTGTGACCTGAGGAGGAGTTCTTGCGCCGAGTTGAACACAACTTCCGATCGCCGTGATAGGCTGACTCTGTGTGGTGGCCCCACCAGTGATTCATGTGATCGAGGGAGACGTTACTGCTAGAAAACGTTGGAAACAGGGAGATAGTCGGGTGGAATCGCAATTTTGGAGTGCGAAATAGAGGTTTTTCGACTCGAAAACGGCATCTTGCCCTAATGACAATAAGGGGTGACGAGAGGCTTTGAGTGACGATTCCGAATTGGGGTCTTATGAGCGATTCTGATAATCGAGCGAAAAGTTATGCCCGGTTGAGTGAAGGGGTGTCCGTATGCGATCTCATCGGGAGCTTGCGACCACATTCCCAGAGAGGAATTTGGGCGCCGGACTGGAAATCTTCGAATCCAACCATGTGCCGAACGGGTCGAAGTGTCAATTCCGAATTGGGGCCTCGCGGGCGGTTCCGATGGCTGGGTGAAGAAATATCCGCGTCTCACCTAAAAAAACGTGATCGGTGTACTAGTACACATGCTCCCTGGTGGAATTTCAGCCTCTTAACGGAATTCCGTGAAACCAGCATCTTGCCGACTGTCTCGGAATGTCGATTCCAAATTGTGGTCACATAAGCGATTCTGATACCCAGACGGAAAGTTATGCCCAGTTCTTTCGTTGAAGGGGTAAGAATAATCTGGAAGAGGTGAATATATCGAAGATGTTTGCGCACCCATATTTGCGATCTGGGGAGGAGTTCTCGGGCCGAGTTGAACACAACTTCCGATCGCCGTGATAGGCCGACTCCGTCTGGTGGCCCTACCAGAGATGTGCGTGATCGAGGGAGACGTTACTGCTAGAAAACCTTGGAGACGGGGAGATCGTCGGATGGAATCACAATTTTGGAGTGCGAAATGGAGGTTTTTCGACTTGGAAACAACGTCTTATCACTAGATGCGATAAGTGACGACGAACGCTCTGAGTAACGATTCCGAATTGGGGTCTTATAAGCGATTTCAACAACCGAGCAGAAAGTTATGCCCGATTGAGTGAAGGGGTGTCCATATTGGATCGCATCGAGAGCCTGCGACCACGCTCCCAAAGAGGAATTTGGGCGCCGGATCGGAAATATCGGAATACAACCTTGTGCAGACCGGGTCGAAGTGTCAATTCCGAATTGGGGACTCGCGGGCGGTTCCGATGGCCAGGTGAAGAAATATCTGCATCTCACCAAAAAAGTGTGATCGGTGTACTAGCTAACACGCTCTGCTGTGGAATTTTGACCTCGGAACGGAATTCTGTGAAACTAGCGTTTTGCTGATCGTCTCAGAATGTCGATTCCGAATTGTGGTCACATAAGCGATTCCGATACCCGGGCGGAAAGTTATGTCTAGTTCTTTTGTTAAAGGGGTGAGAATAATCCGAAAGAGGTGATTATATCGGCGATGTTTGTGCACCCATATTTACAACCTGGGGATGAGTTCTCACGCCGAGTTGAACACAACTTTCGATCACCATCATAGGCCAACTCTGTGTGGTGGCCCCACCAGCGACTCGCATGATCGAGGGAGACGTTACTGCTAGAAAACCTTGGAAACGGTGAGATCGTCGGATAGAATCGCAATTTTGGACTGCGAAAGGGAGGTTTTTTGGCTCGGAAACGACTTCTTATCGCCACATGGCGATAAAGGGCGATGAGCGGCTCTGAGTGACGATTCCGAATTGGGGTCTTATAAGCGATTACGATAATCGAGCGGAAAGTTATGCCCGGTTGAGCAAAGTGGTGTCCGTATACGATCACATCGGGAGCCTGCGACCACGCTTCCAGAGAGGAATTTGGGCGCTGGACCGAAAATTTCCGAATCCGACCTTAGTGCCGATTCTGAATTGGGGCCTCGCAGGCGGTTTCGATTGCCGGGTAAAGAAATACCCACGTCTCACCGAAAGAAGTGTGATCGGTGTACTAGTACACACACTCCATAGAGGAATTTTGGCCTCAGAATGGAATTCTGTGAAACCAGCGTCTTGCCGACCGTCTCGGAATGTTGATTCCGAATTGTGGTCGCATAAGCGATTTCGATACCCGGGCGGAAAGTTGTGCCTAGTTGTTTTGCTGAAGGGGTGAGAATAATCCGGAAGGGGTGAATAGATTGGCGATGTTTGTGGACCCATATTTACGACCTGGGGAGGAGTTCTAGCGCTGAGTTGAGCACAACGTTCGATCACCGTGATAGGCCGACTACATGTGGTGACCCCACCATCGATTCGTGTGATCGAGGGAGACGTTACTGCTATAAAATCTTGTAAGCGAAACAGAGGTTTTTGACTCGAAAATGACATCTTATTTCCAGATGGCAATAAGGGGCGACGAGCGCCTCTGAGTGATGATTCCGAATTGGGGTCTTATAAGCAATTCTGATAACCGAGCCGAAAGTTATGTCCAGTTGAGTGAAGGGGTGTCCATATGCGATTGCATCGAGAGCCTGTGACCACGCTCCCAGAGAGGAATTTGGGCGCTGGACACCTCGGTCGAAGTGCCAATTCTGAAATGGGCCCTCGCGGGCGGTTCAATGGCTGGGTGAAGAAATATCCGCGTCTCCCCGGAAAAAGCGTGATCGGTGTACTAGTACACACGTTCCGCGGTGAAATTTCGACCTCGAAATGGAATTCCTCAAAACCAGTGTCTTGTTGACCATCTCGGAATGTCGATTCCGAATTGTGGTCACATAAGCGATTCCGATACCTGGGTGGAAAGTTATGCCCAATTCTTTCGCTGAAGGGGTAAGAATAATGCGAAAAGGGGTGAATATATCGGTGATGTTTGTGCACCCATATTTATGACCTGGGGAGGAGTTCCCGCGCCGAGTTGAACACAACTTCCGTTCGCCATAATAGGCCGACTCCGTGTGGTGGCCCCACTGTAGACACGTTTATTTTCCGCTCCCTCTCTCGGAAAAGGGGGAGAGACGAAAAACAGATGGTCCACACCAAAAGCGCTAAAAACCGTAAAAAAAGAAACGGGCCTACACGATAAAAATAAAGCGTGACCGTGATCGCCAGACGCACGAGGGTGCCAAAGGAAAAACGGGACGCACGTGGGCGCCGAATGTAACGAGTGAAGAAAGGATGTGCACCTTTCACCCGTAGATCGCGGGATGTGTGGGCGTGGGTTCTTTCCTCCTCCTCCCACCGGCCGGCCGGCGAAGGAGATTCAGCTCGGGTACCTGGAAAAGAAAACAACAAAAAGAGACAACGGGATTAGCCCGGTGTGTAGTATCAAATAATAAAGAAAGAAATGATGAACATCAAATAGAAAAGGACACACCTTTTGGGTGGTCTTTTAAACCCCTAACTAAAAGGTATGATGTGTGTGCATGCATGCAAATGTGAAAAGTAAAAGGGGCCAACGTAGGGGCCGAATGAAGAAAATGGAAAGGACCACGTGGGGTTCGGAGGAAGGAAAAACTGGGGTGCTTCCTCGAGAAGGCCGGACGGCGTGACGACGCTGTGGAGGGCAAACGGGAGGAGGAAGACGACAATGGCGGCGATGGAGAGCTCGCGAGAGACGGAGACGAGGATGACGAGGAAGCAGACGGCGTCGAAGCGCGAAACGGCAGGGCTCCGCTGCTTGAAATCCCCTCCCTCTCTAAAATCTCTCTATTTCTCTCTCTAAAAACTCTCTCTCTCTCTAAAACCCTTCGGCCAAACCCAAATGAGCCTCCCCCCTTCGGGTGAAGCGCAGGCTGAGATTTAAGGTTCTGGGTCAAAATCGCGTCCAGGACAGCCGCCGCATTTAAGGTCGGTTTAAGCATGGGGAATCGCTGAACCGCCTCTTTGAATCGCGTCGGGGCAGGCCGCACGACTTAAAATCGCGTCCAGTTCAGTGGACGCGTTTAATACTCGCATGATTTCGAGGCAACCGACCCGTGAGTGCACTGTCAGCTGATGAGATGTTGATTTGACTTTTCTGAATCGCGTCCAGTACAGTGGACGCCATTTTAATGTTCTTCCAAGAAATGCGTCGACTGGAACGGACGCGAATAAGAAATTGGTCAGTGACTGGTTTGGCGATGGAACATCGACGGAATAGCGACGGAATTGCTCATAAATCGCGTCCACATACCCCGACGGCTTTCAATGTTCTTCAAGAAACGCGACGACTGGAATGGACGCGAATTAAGAGGCGGTTCAGCGACAGAAAATTTTGTCATCGCTAATCCGTCGCTGATAGGCGACAGATTAGCGACGGAAATTTGTCCGTCGCTATTCCCTCGCTGAGTGCCCTTTGTGACCAGACCCCCCCCCCCCCCCCCCCCCCCCCCCCTGGGGGAAGCACCAAGCAAAAATAGGTGAAATTTAGGAATATTGAGAAAAATGCTCTTATAAGGCAAGAAGCGGGACATTTTGGGCGTTACAGTGCAACTCGAAAACTTGCCCGCGGTGGAATAATTCGCGTGTCTACAGATGCTCAACCTTGACGTCTGCTTTGTAAGGGAGCGAAATGGAGGGACACGAAGCGGAGCGTAATGAAGTGAAATGGAGTGCAGCGTAGCGCAGTGGAGCGTAGCGGAGCGGACTTAAGAGGTGACGTCAAGGTTAAAAAGAGACACGCGCTGAAGTGGCGAACAGCCCATCTGATGAGAGCTTTTCTCCAACAACTTTGAAAATTACCAATAGGAGGAAAACCTAAAGAAACAAATGTTTGGACAAATGAAAGAGGGAAAAAGTGTGCGCGAGGGCACGAAAAGGAAAAGATCAACTTCCAACGTCGGGGAAGTACCTAAGGACACAATCCTTAGGTTGCACCATCGGGGGCGTCTGCCCGGCCTCAGGCAGATCTTGGGATGCGAAGCGAAAAATAAAAAGACAAGTCCAAACAAGTGATTCTGGAGGAAATCTGCCCGGAGGCGATAATAAAGGGGGTTGGATACTCGACTCGGAATGAAATGTTTCAAGTTGCTGGAAATAGGCGCGGATGGCCCTCAGATTGCCTTGCAAGAGTGGATTCCACTGTGATTTCAAAATGCATGTATGCATGCTGGGCTAAAAGGAAAAAAGGTTAAAAGGGAGTAGAAAATAACCAAGGATAATATTGTTACGCTGGTGAGTCAGGATCGGGGTTCATGCATGGGTCCGTCGTCCCCACAAGCCAAGCGTAACGGTCTATCCGTATGGCTAAGAATCCTCTGGGATTATCATGGTTTTGGATGAAGGGGAACTCTAACCCCAGATTCTTCAGAGCCACAAGGTCCTTGGTGTGTTCTTAGGGGTATAGCATATAGATAACATGATGGTAAAGGCAGTAACAGCCTGAATGCGCCGGATGAGGTGACTCGAATCCTGCGCTCAAAACTCGTTAGCCAAGAAAAAACAAATATCATGGAAAATATCATTTAGCATGGAGCATGCAGCATGGATAAAGCGTTTAAACAACAAGCATGTCTCATTCAATTGGTTTGTTTTAACCATGAGGATAAGTGGACTTGGCCAAAGATAAAGTGCAAGATGAGAGGAAACCATGGTTGGAAGGATTGATGCGATCTGACATAGGCAGGAGGTGATTGACTTGCAATACCATCATGATTTTTTGGGAGTTTTTGGAAGATATTCGAATTTTTGTGGGTTTTAAAATATTTGAATTTTTGTGGGGTTTCGAGATTTTGGAAATATTTGAATTTGTTTGAGATTTTGGAAATTATTTGGATTTGTTTGAGATTTGAAAAGTATTTGATTTTTGTAGGTTTTGGAAATATTTGGATTTGTTTGTGATTTTGAAAATATTTGATTTTTTTTAGAGTTTTGAGAATATTTGATTTTTTGTGTGATTTTGAAATATTTGATTTGTTTGAAGTTTGGAAAATATTTCGATTTTTTGTTGGCTTTTTGAAAAATATCTAAATTTTTATGAGATTTTGAGAATATTTGATTTTTTGTGGGATTTTGAAATATTTTGATTCTTTTTGGTTTTGTAAATATTTGATTTTTTTTTTTGGTTTTGAGGAATATTTGATTTTTTTTTGTTGGTGGATTTTGAAATTTTTTTTTTTTTTGTGGTTTTGAAACATTACCATGCCGTGGCGGCATTGAAATTATGAAGATTGATCGGCGAAGGGGTCCTTGTTGATTCCTGTGTCATTAAAGAATGCCCAAAGTAGGGCGTGTAGTTTAACGTGGTGCCCACGAGCTGATTGCTTGTGGCTAGCAGTGTCACTACCAAAGCCACGCCTGAAAAGGCGACTAAGTCTTAAATAGGGAGAAGGGAAGAACATTTGAAGATAAGCTTGGTATGGGTATTCGAGGAGTTGGGTTTGACTTCCTTCCTTGGCACAACCATCAGAAGGGTCTGTCTCATTAAGCACTCAGGCTTTTGAATCATTATTTTTGGGATTTTGAGTGATTGAATGACCATTGATTGTAGGGACATGCATACGACCGGGTCCATTTGGATCTCCGCGGGGACTTTTCCCTCTTGACATGCCCTGTTGTAATGAAATCGATTTTGATTGTTGCATGCATACGGCCGGGTCCGTTCGGATCTCCGCGGGGACTTTGCCCTCTTGACATGCATATTGACTTGGATTTGATTTCAAATTTTGCATGCTTACGGCCGGGTCCGTTTGGATCTCCGCGGGGACTTTGTCCTCTTGACATGCATTGGAAATTCATTTTGATTGGTCATTTGATTGGATTCTGATTCTGCCCATCCTGTTAAAGACTTCCCCTTCGTCAGAAGGGTGCTTCAGGAAGGTTCCCTCTGCCCAACTACCCATACTTCTGCCGAATAAGGAGGAAAAAACAGACTTCGAACGCCGTTCAGGCGTGGCTGTGACGATGATGGTGTCAATCGGGAGCAAACGACTGTGGGCGCCGTGAAGTGTGTGCGGATGCCCATGCCCAGGGCAAACTTTAATGACTCGGGAGAGAGTGCGGGACTCCTGGTGCGGAGTTATCATGACGAAAAAAATGCTGGGACAACATGACAATGCTAAACAAATATTCATCTTTTAGGGATTTTCTCGACACTTGGTAGATAAAAATTTTCAAAGTAAGAACTTGGAGGATTAAAAGAAGACGAATGCCCATGCCCTGCGTTGGGGCAGATGTGCCCTGCGTTGGGGGCGAGACTCGGGAGGTCTAAGGGAATTGACAAAATTCTTATTCAAAATTAAAAGGACACGTGTGAGAAGGGCCGAAGGACCTGATTGAAAAATGGAGGTGACAATAAAACAAAAGACGAATGCCCTGCTGGGGGCGAGACTCGGGGGGTTTACACGAATTTATATTTTTTATTTTGAATTTAAAAACATAAGTGGGGACTAAAGCCCCAAAAGCAGTGCGAGAAGGGTCGAAGGACCCGATTAAAATGGAGATGCGAAGACTATAAAAAAAACGAATACCCTACGTTGGGGCGAGACTCCAGGGTCTACACGAATTTACATTTTTTTATTCAAATTTAAAAACATAAGTGGGGACTAAAGCCCCTAAAGCAATGCGAGAAGGGTCGAAGGACCCGATTAAAAACACAGGGGTCAACACGGGAAAAAGAATTTGGAAACTCCGGAGGGCCGGAGGGGTTCTGCAGGAGAGGAGGGAGCGATGCCCTGAAAGAAAAGAATCCGGATGGTCCGGAGGAGTAGAAAGAAAAAGCGGGCCGCGAGGGGCCGAAAGGAAAGGTGCGCATCGTAGGGCGCAAGATGGAGATGTGCCACGTGGGGCGAGGGATGGAGATGTGCCAGGTGGGGCACGGAAGGGAGACGTGCCAGGCGTGGCACAAAGGGAGGATGTGCAAAAGGGGGCGCGATGCCCGGTGCAAGAGGATGGGTTGTACAAGAGATGAAAATAAAATGCCTCCCGTGGGGAGGGAATGTGGAGAACCCACGGAGAGGTGCTAAGGAGCACAAACGATGATTGGAAAGGAAATGAAAAAGATGGAGGAGATTCCCTGGTCTCTTGACTTGCCCGGCATTTGGGCTTCCGCTTGAGAATCGACGTTTTGACCCTCAGGTTTTTCCTCACAAAACGTGCCCAGCGGGCAGATGGTCTTGCTCTTCTCCGAGGGATTGAGCAGCTCTCAACGATTGGATTGTTGACTTCTGTCGGAGTTACAAACGGCAGTGGCAACTCCCTTGGAATATAGATGAATGAAAGGGTGGGGAGTTCCACCGATCGAGTTGGAAGCAACAAAGGGGGGACCGTGCCCAAAGATTGTAAAATGTTTGATATGGAAGGGGGCACGACCCCTTGAACGATAGATTGTGCCAATGATTCAGCGTTGGGGTGCGTAAGCATAATCTGAGAAGCTGACCCCTTCACTGGAGTGGGAAGGTTCACAACAACGGTGTGAGGGGTCATGAGAGCTTGGAGGGAGAGGTTCCCATGAGTATTTTCGAATAAACCCGGTTGGCAGCGGGTATGATTGGCATATTTTTAGAAGGCCTCTTGACGGCCATGATTGGAGGGGAGGACTCCTGCTCAGAAAATGTGCCCGGTATAGAAACAATGATCGGCATGCGAGGGATGCAATCATGGAGTTTGAAAAGCATGCCCGGTCCCGGGGCTTTCTTCTTCTGCTGACGCGCGCTCCTCATTTGGATGCACCTGCTCCGTTGGACTGGAGTGGATATGGTGGGTGAAACGGATGGTTGTATGGCCAGTGGAGGCGTAATGGAAGGCTGTATGGCTGGTGGCGGTGTAATGGGTGTGATAGTAAGGGGCTGCTCGGGTTTGGTTGCCAATGGTGCTGGCGGTGTCGGAGGTGTAATGATTCGTGAAGGTTTAATGGTGGAAGGTTTGGGCAAAGTGGATGGTAGTGTGGGAGGGGTAGGTAAATGGCGTACGAACATGACCTGGGAAGGTTCATCATCGTAGCGCCAAGTGGTTTCGCGGGGTGGTTGGCGGCCTGCAACTTCAACTCGAGCAACGGGCTGTGATGGTAGTGGAGGAGATGGCTGTGGGGGTGGTGGTGTCGGCATGGGAGCCGGAGCAGGTGCAACGTAGGGCACCAGAGCTTCTTGATAAATCGGGGCATCGTAGGGCCCTGTTGGAGGTTGATGGGTTGTCCGAGGAGGACGCATCAGTAGACGCCTGGGTGGCGGCATGTCGTGGTAAATAGGTGGATTATGCGGGGGCGCATATGATGTGGATGAGGTATAGTGGTGAGGGGGATAGTGGATGTCGTCCACTGATTCGTTCTGACTCGGATGACTTTGGCTAAAATGAAAAATATCTGCGATCGGGGAATCCATTAGAGGCTCTGAATATAACGTCCCCGCTCGTAGAGCTCTTCCATTGTTGTAATGTGATTCATGGCCAATATGTGCTTGAATCTCGGAGTAGAGTTGGAAATAATGATTTTGACTTGCTCTGACTCCGAGAGCTCATACTGAAGGCGCATGGCCATCGACCTCCAACGGTCAGCAAACTGTACAAAGGCCTCGTCAGCCTCCATTATTTCGGATGTGAGATCCATGATAGAAAGAAAGGGACTGACACGATCTTTATATTTCTGAAGAAATTTATTCTGGAGAATGCGGAAGTCTCCTGCCTCACTTGGCTCTAGAGAGTAGAACCATTCGAGCGCAGGGCCGTCAAGAGATTTTCTAAATAAAAATGCCAACGTGAGGGGGTCACGTTGCCAGCGCGATGACTCATAAAGGAATTCTTTGACATGAATGTAGGGATTACCCGTGCCATTGTACAATCGATACGACGACATCTCCGTAGGAGGAACGTAAATTTTTGGGAGAGCCGGCATGGCGGCAACGGGGTTACCCTTAGGATTGGAAAGCTTGTTAATTTGACTCTCCAGATTGTTCAGTTCTGGAGAAGAGCATGTTCAAGTGAATCAAAAGGTTGCTGGGCCTGTGAGGGACGGTCTGTACGGACCGGAGCACGGGAGTGCAAATGGCCAGGGGGGCCGAGGTGATGAAGAATGTATAGGGGTGCGTGGCGAAGTCGCCGGAATATACATAGGCGGCTGCCTAGGAGAAGGAGGAGGAATCGGGGAAGGTGCCCCACCCTCAAGCAAAGATTGAACCATAAGAAACTCTTGAGGTGTGAGCTGATCAAGTGCATTCAGGACATTCTGCACTGTGGGGTCCCTGGTCGGGATAGGCTCCTGCCGGGTTTGAATTGGTGGATGTGAAGGGACATCATGATGATCAGTGCGTGGTGTGCGCACATGACCGTAGGAAGTAGACGGTCGTCCCTCACGGTGGCGAGATGGACGGACATGGGATTGAGATGATAAAAATTGGACGTAATCCTCATAGTCCATATTGTTAGGATCATCATGATTATACTGGTACATCTTAACAAGCAAGCAGACAAGTGAACAAAGATTATTCAATCAATGTGGTTCAAACATGTTGTAATGCTTCACGCTTGTTTTAGGAGTTGACACAATTAATTAAATGGATTCATGCATGTGTGTCTCTCCAGATGAGATTCTAGCTGGGTAAATGAAGAGTACTTCGGCGTATAACTAGAATCACAGTCTCACGCGCAATAAATGGATATCTAACCCGGGTCACCGGTAGAGGTACCGCCTGCTCGGTCTGCCGTGAGCGAATCCACGGGGTACAAAGTCTTACGGGGTTCCGGGAGAAGGTTCACTGGTCCAAAGGGACGGAATGCCCAATGGAGAGTTTGCCCTCACCGGAAGGGGTGTGTGGAGCCTAGGAATATGAGGGAAGGAGGTCCCCCGACCGATGCAAAATGCCCGCAAATATAAAGAAAGGCAGCTGAATGAGCCTTCTGAAACAGGATGAAAATCGCGTCCAATGCAGTGGGCGCGGATTCAAAAATCGCGTCGGTTCTGTCTGCCGCGGATCTGACAGCTCGCAAAAGCTGTAAGAGCCGAGGCGACTCCCTCCGGACTCTGTCTCAAAATGGTGTCTAATACAACCGCCGCAATATTAGCACGCACTAAATCACGTCGACTGTGATCGACGCGAATTACAACAAAAATCCTTCCCCGGAAAATATTCAGAAAAATAAAAAAGCTGGACTAAAACACGTCGACTGTCCCCGACGCGATTCAACCCAGTAACCCGCCCCAGAAAAATTTTCACAAAAACAAACAAATGGCTTTGAATCGCGTCGGCTGTCCCCGCCGCGATTCTAGCCAGTAAACCAGAACGAAAAAAATTTCACAGAATGGAATGAAGCATGCACGCACCAATTGAAGGAAAATTGAAACTTAAAACTATATGCTAATCAACATACATAAACATGAACTTAAATAAATAAAGAAACGATAAAGACAATAAAAGACGCCACGTGGGGCGAAAATAAAGTGGCACACGTGGGTGCCAAAAGAGGTAACCGAGCTAAAATAAAGAGTTGTCCCACCGTGATCGCCAAGTTGTAGACACGTTTATTTTCCGCTCCCTCTCTCGGAAAAGGGGGAGAGACGAAAAACAGATGGTCCACACCAAAAGCGCTAAAAACCGTAAAAAAAGAAACGGGCCTATACAATAAAAATAAAGCATGACCGTTATCGTCAGACGCACGAGGGCGCCAAAGGAAAAACGGGACGCACGTGGGCGCCGAATGTAACGAGTGAAGAAAGGATGTGCACCTTTCACCCGTAGATCGCGGGATGTGTGGGCGTGGGTTCTTTCCTCCTCCTCCCACCGGCCGGCCGGCGAAGGAGATTCAGCTCGGGTACCTGGAAAAGAAAACAACAAAAAGAGACAACGAGATTAGCCCTGTGTGTAGTATCAAATAATAAAGAAAGAAATGATGAACATCAAATAGAAAAGGACACACCTTTTGGGTGGTCTTTTAAACCCCTAACTAAAAGGTATGATGTGTGTGCATGCATGCAAATGTGAAAAGTAAAAGGGGCCAACATAGGGGCCGAATGAAGAAAATGGAAAGGACCACGTGGGGTCCGGAGGAAGGAAAAACTGGGGTGCTTCCCCGAGGAGGCCAGACGGCGTGACGACGCTGTGGAGGGCAAACGGGAGGAGGAAGACGACAATGGCGGCGATGGAGAGCTCGCGAGAGACGGAGACGAGGATGACGAGGAAGCAGATGGCGTCGAAGCGCGAAATGGCAGGGCTCCGCTCTTAAAATCCCCTCCCTCTCTAAAATCTCTCTCTTTCTCTCTCTAAAAACTCTCTCTCTCTCTCTCTCTAAAACCCTTCGGCCAAACCCAAATGAGCCTCCCCCCTTTCTGGTGAAGCGCAGGCTGAGATTTAAGGTTCTGGGTCAAAATCGCGTCCAAGACAGCCGCCGCATTTAAGAAGGTCGGTTTAAGCATGGGGAATCGCTGAACCGCCCCTTTGAATCGCGTCGGGGCAGGCCGACGCGACTTAAAATCGCGTCCAGTTCAGTGGACGCGTTTAATACTCGCATGGTTTCGAGGCAACCGACCCGTGAGTGCACTGTCAGCCGATGGGACGTTGATTTGACTTTTCTGAATCGCGTCCAGTACAGTGGACGCCATTTTAATGTTCTTCCAAGAAATGCGTCGACTGGAACAGACACGAATAAGAAATTCAGGAATATTTGGAAAAATACTCTTATAAGGCAAGAAGCGGGACATTTTGGGCGTTACAGTGCAACTCGAAAACTTGCCCGCGGTGGGAAAATTCGCGTGTCTACACCCACCAGCGATTCACGTCATTGAGGGAGACGTTATTGCTAGAAAACCTTGTAAACGGGGAGATCGTCGGCTGGAATTACACTTTTGGAGTGCGAAATGGAGGTTTTTCAACTTGGAAACGACGTCTCATTGCCAGATGGCAATAAGGGGTGACGAGCACCTCTGAGTGACGATTCCGAATTGGGGTATTACAAGTGATTCCGATAATCGAGCGGAAAGTTATGCCTGCTTGAGGGAGGAGTGTCCGTATGCGATCGCATCGAGAGCCTGCAACCACGCTCCCAGAGAGGAATTTGGGCGCCGGACCGAAAATCTCTGAATCTAACCTTGTGCCTACCAGGTTGAAGTGCCGATTCTGAATTGAGGCCTCGCGGGCAGTTTCGATGGCCGGGTGATGAAATATTCGCGTCTCACCTAATGAAGCACGATCGGTGTACTAGTACACATGCTCCGCGGTGGAATTTCGGCCTCGAAACAGAATTCTGCGAAACCAGTGTCTTGTTGACCGTCTCAAAATGTCGATTCCGAATTGTGGTCACATAAGTGATTCCGATACCCAGTCGAAAAGTTATGCCTAAATCTTTCGCTGAAGGGGTGATAATAACCCGGAAGCGGTGAATATATCGACGATGTTTGTGCACCCATATTATGACCTGGGGAGGAGTTCTTGCGCCGAGTTGAACACAACTTCTGATTTCCGTGATAGGCCGACTCTGTGTGGTGGCCCCACCAGCGATTCACGTGATCGAGGGAGACGTTACTGCTAGAAAACCTTGGAAACAGTGAGATCGTCGGCTGGAATCGTAATTTTAGAGTGCGAAACGGAGGTTTTTCGGCTCGGAAACGACTTGTTATCACCATATGGCAATAAGGGGCAACGAGTGGCTCTGACTGACAATTCCGAATTGTGGTCTTATAAGCGATTTTGATAACCGAGCGGAAAGTTATACTCGGTTGAGGGAAGTGGTGTCTGTATGCGATCGCATCGGGAGCTTGCGACCACGCTTCCAGAGAGGAATTTGGGCGCCGGACCGGAAATCTCCGAATCTGACTATGTGCCGAATAGGTCGAAGTGCCGATTCCGAATTGGGGCCTCCCGGGCGGTTTTGATGGCCAGGCAAAGAAATATCTGCATCTCACCGAAAGAAGCGCGATCGGTGTACTAGTACACATGCTCTGCGGAGGAATGTCGTCCTCAGAATGGAATTCTGCGAAACCAGCTTCTTGCCGACCATCTCGGAATGCCGATTTCGAATTGTGGTCACATAAGCGATTCCGATACCCCGGTGGAAAGTTGTGCTCAGTTCTTTCGCTGAAGGGGTGAGAATAATCCGGAAGGGGTGAATATATCGGAGATGTTTGTGCACCCATATTTACGACCTGGGAGGAGTTCTCGCGCCAAGTTGAACACAACTTCCGATTGCCGTGATAGGCCGACTCCGTGTGGTGGCCCCACCATCGATTCACATGATCGAGGGAGATGTTACTACTACAAAACAATATTAGCAAAACGAAGGTTTTTCGACTCGGAAACGACGTCTTATCGCCAGATGGCAATAAGGGCCGACGAGCGCCTCTGAGTTACTATTCTGAATTGGGTCTTATAAGCAATTCCGATAAGTGAGTGGAAAGTTATACCCAGTTGTGCGAAGGGGTGTCCATATGTGATCGCATCGGGAGCCTGTGACCACGCTCCCAGAGAGGAATTTGGGCGTTGGACACCCCGGTCGAAGTGCCGATTTCAAAATGGGCCCTTGCAGACGGTTTGATGGCTGGGCGAAGAAATATCCATGTCTCCCCAGAAAAAGTACGATCGGTGTACTAGTACACACGCTCCGCGGTGAAATTTCGGCCTCAGAACGGAATTCCGCAAAATCAACGTCTTGTCGACCGTCTCAGAATGTCGATTCCGAATTGTGGTCACAAAAGCGATTACGATACCCGGGCAGAAAGTTATGCCCAATTCTTTCGCAGAAGGGGTGAGAATAACTCGGAAGGGGTGAATATATCGATGATGTTTGTGCACCCATATTTACGACCTGGGGAGGAGTTCTCGCATCGAGTTGAACACAACTTCCGATCGCTGTGATAGGCCGACTCCGTGTGGTGGCCCCACCATCGATTCGCGTGATCGAGGGAGACATTACTGCTACAAAACCTGGAAGTGAAACGGAGGTTTTTCGACTTGAAAACGACGTCTTATCGCAGATGGCAATAAGGGGCGATGAGTTCCTCTGAGTGACGATTCCGAATTGGGGTCTTATAAGCGATTCCGATAACTGAGCGGAAAGTTATGCCCAGGTTGAGCGAAGGGGTGTCCATATGCGATCGCATCAGGAGCTTGTGACCACGCTCCCAGAGAGGAATTTGGGCGCTGGACACTCCAGTCGAAGTGTCAATTTTGAAATGGGACCTTACGGTCGGTTCGATGGCCGGGCGAAGAAATATCCGCATCTCCCCGGAAAAAGCGTGATCGGTGTACTAGTACACACGCTCCGCAGTGAAATTTTGCCTCGGAACGGAATTTCGCGAGACCAATGTCTTGTCGATCGTCTCTGAATGTCAATTTCGAATTGTGGTCACATAAATGATTCCGATACCCGAGCGAAATGTTATGTCCAGTTCTTTTGCTGAAGGGGTGAGAATAATCCGAAAGGGGTGAATATATCGGTGATGTTTTGCACCCATATTTACGACCTAGGGAGGAGTTCTCGCGCCGAGTTGAACACAACATCCGATCGCCGTAATTAGCCGACTCCGTGTGGTGGCCCCACCAGCGATTCGTGTCATCGAGGGAGACGTTACTGCTTGAAAACCTTGGAAACGGGGAGATCGTCGGCTGGAATCGTAATTTTGGAGTGCAAAACGGAGATTTTTCGACTCGAAAATGACGTTTTATCTCCATGTGGCAATAAGGGGCGACGAGCGCCTCTGAGTGACAATTTCAAATTTAGGTATTATAAACAATTCTGATAACCGAGTGGAAAATTATGCCCACTTGAGCGAATGGGTGCTTGTATGCGATCGCATCGGGAGTCTGCGACCACGCTCCCGGGGAGGAATTTGGGTGCCGGACTGGAAATCTCCGAATCCTACCTTGTGCCTACCCAGTCGAAGTGCCGATTCTGAATTGGGGCCTTGCAGGCGGTTCCGATGGCCGGGCGATGAAATATCCGCGTCTCACATAATGAAGCGCGATCAGTGTACTAGTGCACACGCTCAGTGGTGGAATTTCAGCCTCGAAACGAATTCCGCAAAATCAGCGTCTTGTCGATCATCTCGGAATGTCGATTCCGAATTGTGGTCACATAAGTGATTCCGATACCCGGGCAGAAAATTATGCTTAATTCTTTCGCTGAAAGGTGAGATGAATCCGGAAGGGGTGAATATATCGACGATATTTGTACACCTAATTTACCTGTAGATAGACTGCCTCAAAGACCATGGTAACCGTGACGGTGGTGGCTATGATGGTGGAATTGAGGTGGTCCTCGTGGAAGCCAAAGGAAGGGGAGGACGAGCGCAGAGGAAGATGGAGGTAATGATGGCGCGACAGAGAAGGAGGTGAAGAGGAGGCGCCAAAGAGAAGTGTGCGGATGATGGCAGCGGCTGCATAGAGGGTGAGGAGGGCAGCGAGGCGAGGCACACGAGAGACCTATCCGTAGTTCCATGGAGAAGTGTCTCATGTGGGGGAAGGACTAGGAGGAGGGAAAAGGGGAGGAAGAAGCCTTGTTTGGGGGACAAACTTCGAACTAATGGTATGATATGATCTGTATCGTATCATAATTTAGTACATGTATTGAGGGTATTCTATTAACATATATAAAAAATTTCTCACACCTCCACCCTCACCCAACCCCCTATTGATAAGAAGAGTTTTTTTTTTGCAAAAACTCTTATTAATAAAATACTCTCAGTTCATGTATGGAGGAGATCTACATTCATCTATGAGACACAATAGTTGCAAAATTGATCTTATAATAAATATTTCTCATTAACACTACTAGAAAACACAGTTTTACCTACGACCAAAAACGTCAGTAATACGGCAAATATCGTAGGTATATATGTTTACCTACGACATTTCCTACGGCTTCGGTCGACGGTAAAGTACATGTTGGTAATACTATTACCTACGACAGGGTTGTAGGTAAAGTACATGTACTTTACCTACGATATTTAAGATCGTAGGTTGTGTTTACCTACGATATTTAAGATCGTAGGTTTTGTTTACCTACAGAATAAAATGTGTAGGTGTTTTATACCTACAACGTTAAATGTCGTAGGTTTTTGTACCTGAAAAAAAAATATTATCTATTATTCCTCCACATATAACATATACATATTCACCTGCCTTTCCTATTCATATTCCATTCGTAACAATCACATCCACAACATTCACTCATTCCCATTCACAAAATGTCATTCATCCATACATTTCATCAACATAGCCACATTCATTCATACACCATCAACATAACCACATTCATTCATATTCTTACAATTATCAACATAACCACATTCATTCATTCAAACACATATTGTGGTCATTCACAACATTTTTCATATTAATGTCAAATATACATCCACAACATCTATTTGTCCAAAATTATACCAAAGTGTTTACAAAGTGATATATTAAACAAAAGTTGATCTGTTCTGGGCAGCATCAATCCATTTGCCATGTCTCACAACCAAGTGAAGAAAAGATATCTAGAAGTAAGAATACCATCCTGAAAAATGTTTCCAATAACTTGTGAGAAACAAAACACAAATCAACATGATGTGTATAATGTACACTCAGAAAAATGTGTCACAGGTACATCCAAAGAGAACAAAGTCTACTCACTTCTTTCCATATCCAAGTTGTACTCTTGTTGCTGATTCAAGAACTCCAATAGCTTCTCTACAAAATGAAAATGAGTTTTGAGTTTAGAACTTATACAACCAATCTGGATATATATACCACAAAAGATAGGAAGGCAGGTTGGTTATGAGTATGCAAAGTATGGGAATGACAATATTGTACTTGTCTGACTTTATTTTTTCCTCTCCCTCCCTCCACACATAGCACAATATTGGCCATCACGATTCACAAATAGCAGCTACTGGTTGCTCATGTCATGGTGCAGGCATTGAAATAAGGGGCCATCACTTATAGAAAGCCCTGTTATATGATGTCAGGAAAAGCAAAATATAGAAGTACGATGGCAATAGGTTCATATAAACATATTCAATATGTATGCCTTCCTTGCATAAATAAAATGTGTTCTTACATGGTTCCCTTGCATATCTAGCAGGATATACCTTATTGTAGTTCCTCTGACCTGCAAGAACAAAAGTTTATAAGTCAAATAGCTTCTCAAACAATGACAGTGTAAGAACAAATAGAACAGGGAACTGAAAGGACCTGTATGTTGGATGCTTTGTGGACAATTTCATATCCTAGGCCAAGGGGCAGCAATCCATCACCAATTGCTAGTTTCCATGCTACAGAATTTTCTTTGGATTACATCCACCAACCACATTCACATTCACATTATCTCATTCAACACTTGAGAACCAGTTTAGGAAAAAAAGAATACTAACTAATAAAGGAAAATGCTATGAGAGCAAAAGATTATACCCCTTGTGAGATCCATACTTCACATTCACATTATCTCATTCAACATTGTCACATTCATTCAACACATAACCACATTCATCAAATATTGTGTTTAGAAACTGTTTGCAAATATATACATATACCAAATTGTTTCAAAGTGCTTACAAAATGCTAACCACTAAATAGTGTTCGTTTTGCCTCATCCACCAACACCTACATAGAAAGAAAACAATAAAAGAAGTTAATAAAAGTGCTAGATGATTTGTTAGGTAGTATAAATTTTCAATAAACAAAAAACTTACATAATCTCGAAACCATAGAATATGACTTCCAATGGCATCTTTGATTCGAAATCTATGGTCATCTTTAACAAACAAGGGAGCATCAGGTTTGTTTGCATAATGAATTGAGACTTCACAGTACACAGTTCCAATCGGTCTCCCCATAACAATTTTTGCTGGATCCATACTCATAACAATTCCTTCTGCCACTTGTTCATTCTCCAAATCCAGCAATTTCACCTTCTTCCCTGTCATCTGAAATTACATAAAAGTTAGTCATTAATTATAATGGATAAAATATAAAAATATTATAACTAACTCATGTTGAACAAAAATATACCACTGTTGACCAGATTTTTGGAAAATGGTTACTTACTTTGTTGTTCCTTGTACCACTAACCACATTCTGAGATGAAAAAATGGAGAACAAAAACTGTCAACTAGATAAAGGGATGATAAACTCCTCGCCATTATTGTATTACTGTAGATGCAAGCACTTAATTGCTTCACCCAAAACATTCCAAACATGTTAAGGCATTATACTAGGTCAATTTGACATTGAAATCATCATGGATTAGTTACGTAATTTCATCAATTCCTACAGATAACCGTACTTAAGGGAGAAAACAGAGAAAGACTGAATGAGTTAAGGAGAATCCTTTTTTCTTTCAACAAACCATGCACCATTTTCAGTTCCCATTTGGAGATCCTCCAGCGAAGTCTGCACTCAACTTTAGAAATGAAAACTACAGGATCAACTGTAGCATGGACAAGGTAAGAAATGAAAACTACAGGAAATGTAAACTCCAGAAGATAATTATGAACTGTTTTGTCAATTCAGTACTGCATTTAAAGGTAAAAATTATGCACACATTCCACACATTGGCAGGCTTTTCTATCTATTGGCACTATCAAATTAAATTGAGTTACAAAAAATTATCACTCACCGGATCCTTACTCGATGAACACTCCTTACTTGCCATAGATGAGGCGAAAAGCCCTGGTGAGTCTCTATGTACTTGTGACTCATTCTTTTTTACATGAAACAATAAGCAACCAGTTAATATTAATAAGTGAATCAAATTTATGCAGTATTATGCAAATAAATATATACCTCTTCCAATTCCTTGTTCTCAAGTTTAGCAAATTTCTCCTCAAGAACTTTGATTCGTTGATGCAATGTCATATTTTCAGACTTTAACATTTCATTTTTTCTTCCCCACAAAGTAACTGGTGTTGGCCCAGTGCCTACTCCTCGTATTCTACCAGATTTTTCTTGTCCGAACACCTTAGAAAAGGACATCATCTTTTGCTACCACTGGATTTGAAGAGTTGGCTGAAGGTTGAGTCTGTTTCAGAGCTTTAAGCTTTTCCTGTTTAAACATTGGGATATGTGACATATGAAAGATATTAAAGAAGATTTACAATGGCATAAGCATTAAACAAAGAGATATTAAAGAAGACTTACAATGGCATATGCATTACACATAGACATATAATTAAAGAAGACTTACAATGGCAATTGCACATTCCTCATTTATGGGCCTGCCATCTTTTCTAGTGTGTGTGATAATGAAAACCTCAGCTCGATCTGGATCAGTCCCAGTTTTCTCTTCTGCATCTTCATCTTTATTATATCAAATGAACTAAAAATACATCATTATCATGACAAAATTTAACATTTGCTCATAATAAAAGAGACAGAGAGACAAGGAAACAGTGGACTTTAAAAAATTGGATAGGAAATGTACAGATAATGCAAGTGTGAATATATATATGAACATAAAAAACTGTGAGAGTAGTTAATTTTATAGGTGTTCACCTCAACTTGTCGGATGTCTGCATATGATCGAGTCCCTGCACAATGGAACATGGTTTGGACGCTTTTATTTTTCGTATTGATTTCACTTTTTCTCTGCACAACAAAAATTTTAGTCACACATGATGTTCATACTTATAATTTTCATATGTAAAACAACTTACCGAAATGCAGAAGATGTCCATAATTTAACCGCTTCTCTCCACATGTCTTCATTAATATGATACCTGCTTGGTGGTAGTATTTGAACACCTTTTTTATCCTGCTTTAAATATTTCCTTCGTAGATCATACTTGTGAAACTTCCACTTAAATGATAGATCTTTCATAACCCAATTCCTATACAAGTCTTCATTAGGAACATCATACTTTCTCTACAAAGAAAAGAAATATGTTTCATTAGGAATATCATGTACAAGATCATAAATTCAGCATATATAATGTTCAAAAGAAATATAATTACCTGAATAAACAACCACACATCTTCAATACAATTTTGTGGCATTTTATCCCAACTTTGAATGTTAATAGGACACTTGTCTGCATTTCTTGCCACTGTTCCCAAAAATGTCCTCAATGATTTACCACCCTTCCCCACTGGTTGACCAATATCATCCCACTCCACACAAATTTTTTTCCCATCTTCCAAAGCATGCACGTCATGACACATTGTAGGTCCTCGTCCTTTCCTCTTCATCCCCACATCATGATCCTTCTCTGTGCTATCACCTTCATCTTCCAACTCTTCACATGACATCGATATCACAGGTGAATCATTTATGGACAGATCTGCAAACTTTCTGATCTTGTGCTCAAATGCATCAATTTCTGAATATGAAAACCAAGTGGTAGTCATCTGTAGAAATTTAATTTACATTTTAAAAACAAATAGGTTAAAAAAAGTTTAAAGACACTACTAAACAATAATAATTAGAAAGTTTGAGTTTAGAACTTATACAAAATATGGATATGATGTAAATGAAAAAGTGGCTGGAGCACTTTTTAGAAAGAGATATATGTAATAGAGCGTGAATACACCACACTCCTCTCCATCCCTTTGTTGTGGTATCTGTAACAATTTAAAACACCATTCAAATGCATTCTAGAGCACAATATAATAATTATCAATATTTTAAATATCTTGGATACCTTTGGAACTAAAAGTGGAATAGAAGCAATGCTACGAGAACTAGCCATCTTGCCATGTGTATGATACAACTCCTTTACAAATCTACAATAAGAACCACATAATGAACTTGGTTAAAATAAATGTCAGAATTAAGAATGCATCTACAGTAAAAACTATTACTAATACCTTCTAATTGTTGGCTCTGCTTTCAATGGTTCTGAAATTATAAGAGAATCTAGAAGGATCATGCACGGACTGTAATTATTGTTGAATGAATTTCCCAAATTGCACAGAATAAGAAGGTTCCAGTGCCCCTACAATAGGTAACCTTTAGTACATGCATCCATTTTTAAAGAGGTTAGGAAACAATATTACTACTTTAACTCACCCATCCACAATAGGCACAAATGTATATGTCTTTGAGAAGATGCCTTTTTCTTTAATCCACTCCATGACTTTTGGAGAACCATTCAAATACATATGATACCAGAAACAATCTAAAATTGTTACATCTACAAGCCGTTCTTCTCCCAATGTCCCCAACATATGCCTAAACATATTATAGTAGCGTAATTAGTATGAAATAACTTATATGAAAAAAAATCAATTGACTCACTCCAAATATTGTTGAAAACTACTGGTATCTAATTTTCTTTGCTGCGGTTGTGAGACATCATGTTGCTGCGGTCTGGAGACGTCATAAATATCTTCAATATTTTCACTCTTTTTGGTGGTAGGGGATGTGAAGATGATCCAGGGCCCCACATGCCTTTCTCAGCTGAAGTCGTGTGCGTAGGGGTGTATGATAAATTTTCCATGATCTTTTTACCCCTGTAAAACAAGTATTAAAAGTAAGATATGAAAGTCAGAGATATGCAATATGCTAAGCAGGCATATTGAAAATATGAAATTCAGATATATACATACTTAATTATTGAACATCTTAGATCTCTATTCCTCAACATCATTTCTTTCGCAATTTAGACTTAATTCATCAATATCTTCACCATTCTTATCACTGTCAAGACAGAGGACTGAATTTGTTGGCTTAATGTCCAGAAAATCTCCTTCATTATCATGTTCTCCTTTTGCCATGTCAAAGAATTCACGTGGCAGTGTCTTTCGAACAACATACCAACCAATATTACGAACATCTTCAACGTACCAAACTTGCTCTACTTGTGATGCCAACACATAAGGTTCATTAGTTCTTAATTTACACAAAGTATTGACAATGGTGATATTGCCTTCTTTTTTTACCCCTCGATTACCATCAATCCAATTACACTTAAAGAGAACAATTTTCATCTCCCCATAATAATCAACTTGCACGATCTCATCAAGTACACCATAATATGTGACATTTCCCTGGATGGGTTGTCTATCCTTTGAACTTGAGAAACATGATGTGGTTGCAGACATTATAACACCAGAATTTTGAGTAACTCGGCGACGTTCAAGATTTCTTGTATGAAATCGAAAACCATTGACTATACATGCTTCATACTTTTTAACCACTTCAAGTGGACCATCTTTAATCCACCGAAGCATTGCTGAAATTGACCCATGCCTTGTCTCTTGTAGTTTGTGCACCTTAAAATTAAGAAAGAAAAAAACTTGGATT
This sequence comes from Colocasia esculenta, assembly GCA_014218235.1. NCBI lineage: Eukaryota > Viridiplantae > Streptophyta > Magnoliopsida > Alismatales > Araceae > Colocasia > Colocasia esculenta. Next base: position 5,808,628 of record CM024758.1, read on the forward strand.
GCCTTCATTTTGTTTAAACCAAAAAAACATGGTGTGTAGAAATGAATATACTTGAGTTTTTAGCCATGTTGGAAATTCAGATGTATGGATACGCTCTATTTCCATCTCCTGCAATCCATGATACATGTCCTTGACCTCAAAAAGATGATCACTGCATGAAATAAAAAAGTTCATCTTTGTGCTCAATTAAAGAATGCAATTAAAGATTAACACATTATTGAAAAACTTACTTTACGTATTGCTCAAGAGCCTTGCAATTAAATAACACATATCTATGAGCTTGAAATAACTCATCAGCACTTAATGTACCGCTAGTAGCTGCTCCAATTAGGCGACATGTTTGTGAAAAGATCTCCCATCCTTTCTCAACCACAATAGGATGACATTCTACCTGTCTTGGGGGCCTATTCAACCATGTCTCCACTTCATCATCCAAATATCTAGATGCAAATATGAGTGCCTCCGATATGATATAACCCTCTGCAATTGACCCTTCTGGACATGCTTTATTTCGCACAAAAGATTTCAACTTTACTAAATACCTACAATATGAATAGGTCATTCATTAGTATAAGTCAACAATCATGTTCATCACAACAAAATTTTGAAAATTACCTCTCAAATGGATACATCCACCTATAATGAACTGGTCCAGCAACTCTAGCTTCATCTGCTAAATGAATGATCAAGTGTACCATGATATCGAAGAAACTAGGAGGGAAGATCATCTCACACCGACACAAAATGAAGGCAACTCGGTTTCCAAGTTGATAGAAGTCATCAGCTGAACCAGTTTTTGAACACAAGTTCAAAAAGAAATGGCATATGTCACTTATAACATCAGATACTTGTTTATTCGGTAGTGCTCGAACAGCTATTGGGAGTAGTTGCTGCATAATGACATGATAGTCATGACTTTTCAATCCCCACAAGTTCTTATCTTTGTTGCAAAATCGTTTTGCAATGTTAGAAGAATAACCATCAGGAACCTTCACAGTTTGAAAAAACTTGAATATAGTTTCTTTCTCTTTCTTGCTACATGTGAATTGTGCTGCTGGCAAAATGGTCTTGTTTGAACCAACCTCTCGTGGATGAAGAGATATCCTTATACCCAAAAGTTGCAAGTCTTGACGAGCTTTTGCACCATCTTTATTCTTCCCTTCAATTGCTAATAAAGTTCCAATAATACTCTCACATACATTCTTCTCAATGTGCATCACATCTAGATTGTGGCGGAGTAACAAAGATTTCCAATATGGTAAAGAGAAGAAAATACTATGTTTTTTCCAACCCAAATATTTATTAGGATCAACTTTTTCCACAATCTTTTTTCTCTTACCTTTCTTCTTGATTGTTTTTTTCTCATGCTTGAAAGTTAGGTCTTGTAGTTGTAACATTACTTCATCCCCAGATAATGGCATGGGTCTATCACCCCACTCCTCATGTCCATCAAATTGTTGACTCATTTTCCGAAATTTATGATCATTTCTTAACCATCTGCGATGTCCTGTGTAACAAAATTTACCACTAGCATTCAACCACTTTGAACAAGTATTTTTATTACAAGTAGGACAAGCTAATCGACCTTTAGTACTCCAACCTGACATGTAGGCGTATGCTGGAAAATCATTAATAGTCCATAATAATGCTGCTCGCATACAAAAAATCTCATTTTTAGCTGCATCAAATGTGTCGACACCATGCCAAAGAATTTGCAACTCTTCTATAAGTGGTTGTAGATACACATCAATATTATTACCAGGACCTTTTGGGCCAGATATGAGTATGCAAAGTATCATATTTGTGCTTTTCATGCACTCCCAAGGTGGTAAGTTATATGGAACCACCAAAACAGGCCAAGTACTATGAGTTATGTTCATCGTCCCAAAGGGGTTAAAACCATCACTTGCCAAACCAAGGCGTACATTTCGACAATCTAACCCAAATTCATTGATGGCATCTAAAGCTTTCCAACAAGGAGAATCAGCAGGATGCCTTAACAGACCATCCTCTTGACGTTCAGTTGCATGCCAAGTCATACTTGTAGAAGTTTTAGAAGACATGAATAATCTTTGTAGTCTTGTAATAAGTGGAAAATGACGAAGAATCTTTTGAGGTACTCTTTTCTTTTTACTTTCCACTTTATTAGACTTAACACTTTTCCATCTGGACTCTCCACACTTAGGACAACAATCAAAATTCTCATTTTCTTTCCAATATAAGATGCAATCATTTGGACATGCGTCAATTTTTCGATAACCATAGCCCAATTTATCAAGCATCTTCTTAACTTCATAAAATGATGAAGGTAATGACTCACCTTCTGGAAGCAACTCCTTCAACAACATTAACAACATGTCAAAATGCTTGTTACTCCATCCTCCTAAGCATTTAATGTTCATCAATCTAACCAAAAATGAAAGCTTGCTAAATTTTTTGCATCCTGGATAGACTGGTTTTGCAGCATCTTCCAATAAATCATAAAAGAACTTGGAATCCTTATCAAGCTGAATTTCTTTTCTTTTGTGGGAAGATATTTTAAAGACATCATCCAGCATTTGATGCATAGATGTGTTCCCACCAAAATTTTCTGACATCTCATATGATGATCCTTCACCATAAAATTTCCAAAAGTCTTTGTCTTTTATAACACCATCCAAATACAAGTGCTCTTTAACTATTTCTTTTGGGCACTTTTTCAGACAAGTGCAATTGACACAAGGGCATCTAATTTTTTTATCCGGTGGTAAATGTCTGTAAGCAAATTTCATGAATGCATCTACACCATCATAATAACCCACAACATTTCTTGGCAAATCCATCCAACTCCAATCCATATCTCTATAAAACATGAACAAACAAGTAGAATATGTAAGAAACTAGGAAATAAAGTTCAGGTGGGATGAGCAAATGATAATATATTGATAAACTTACCTCATACTTTGTGAAGTACTACTTCACAGTACGCTCTAATTACTGTCGCTAGCACTGCAGTCGATCGATGGCCGAACGGAAAGCAATTGGCACCACTGTAAAAATATTGAAGACAAGAAGATAGACACATACACACTCTCAGACCCACCACTGCCCCCTCCCCCCCATCCCCCATCAAATTAGTTGAAATTCAAATTTAAATTGCATGATAACAACAGGACAAAATATGATATCCAGCAAAGAACAGACATTTAAGCCTCAACATGGTAAACATTAGACATACATTTAAGCCTCAACATGGTAAACATTCATCATATTTATATACAAAGTAAAACTTGAAACATAGTACTGTGCCAATAGTTAATCCAATAGGCTCCCATAAACTCTTACCATAGCTTGTTTTTGCGATTCTCTTCTGTGTCCATGTAAATGGAAACTCATTATTTATCCAGAGAATAGGGGAAGAGTAAGGATGTTCCAAACAAACAACTTATGTCAACATACACAGAGATATACGACAGAGTCTGCTAAACACCTTGATGTTTGGAGATTTAGGACAGCATCAATAGTGTCTGGGAATGTGGGATTCCCATGGAATATTCAACTGATAACCAAAAAATATTGCACTGATAGGAGGATGGTAATAAACAACACAAAAGGTGAACATTCATGGCTATAAAAGAACTACTCTCAACTCAAATAATAAATTCATAGAGTAGAAAATCACAGCATCCTTCATTCAAATTATTACCATCACAATAGTACATACAATCCCGGAAATCACATTAATGAAGCAAAAAAAAAAGGACAGCAAAATACCGAAGTCTGCAATGTCTACCCTTCACACACTGGCCGCGGACTGCTTCCTGGGAGCGGCGGCGACGCGATGGAGACAGCAGCGGCGCGGCAGCACAGGGCGGCGGCAGCGGCGATCACCACGGTGGCGACCTCCTCCACAATACAGAACAGGGGAGGAAGAAGTGGGGCGGCGACACCAACTCCACCAAAGGTCGCCTGCGGCGGCGACACCCAGTGAGAGAGAAAGAGAGACAGAGAGACAGTGCACGAGAGAGAGAGCGAACGTGAGAGAGAGGGGAAGAAAGAGAGAGCGGCGAGCGAGAGAGGAGGAAGGAGAGGATCGGGAAAGGGAGAGGGGCGAAGTGGAGGGGGGTTTGATCACTTGCCGGAAATGGCCAAGCCGCCTTCTTCCTCCGGATCGCCTTCACTGTCGTCTTCCTCAGGACCGTCTTGTTGCGTCGCTTCCCCTGCAAACCACAGCGCCGTCGTCCCCGTAAGGACCTCCCTCTTCCTCGGCGATGGCGATGGTGAGGCGTCGTTGGCGGAATAGGGCAGAAAAAGGGGAGAAAGCAAAGGCGCGCGGGGTTTCGAGACAGAAAGGGGGGAAAAGGGAAAAGGGGAAAAGCGCTTCGGGAGGGAAAAGAATAAAAAATTTAAAAAAAAGTGGTTTATACCTACTATACTATACCTTATATGTAGGTATACTTTTTATCTGGCGTAGGTATATCCTTCTGATACCTACAACTATCCAATGCGTAGGTATATAGTGTAGG